>JAZAYU010000032.1:2088516-2204666 GCA_038501625.1 Corbicula japonica | reverse complement strand
GAAAGGAATACTATAATGTACCTAATCCACAATACACATTTAACAAAAATATATACACGGAATGCACTTAGAAAATATTAAACATTTATTACAGATTTATGGAATATGTTTTAGATGGAATACATTTATTTTTCTGCCACTGTAATGTTTGGGGAATTGAATACAAATCATTTTTGGTGTATAAATCTAGTCTGACTAGCACTTTACAAAATGGTATTAGAGAGGCATGCGGTAGAGGCGGTAGAAGTGGTAGGCGGAGCTTATCAGTAGTGGTCAATTGTTGGCCACAGGGAGTTCATACATAACAGCCACCACGTTCTGCTCATTATTAATTTATTACTAATGAATTATATAAGGATAATGATTATTATATAAAAATAAAACCTTTCTTAGAAAAAATCGAACACTTGAGTACAATACGTTAAGTTATAGTAATGATACTAATAAAACCAAACATAAAAGTAGTAGAAGTAGTATTAATAGTAGCAGCAGCGGCAGTATGATAATTATAATAAAATAATAAGTTCTAAAAACTAATAATAAATAGGAAAATACGAATAACGGATCTCACTAGGAAATTAGCTTACCTTACTTGTCAATGTGGAGCTCTGTAAAAAGTCGGCGGGCCAAAGCATTTGTGACGTCACAGTTACAGCAGTTAAACTGAAGCTGACTCGCCCACCAGCGTCGAAGACTGTATCCAAGTTTTGGTCGTCATGGTAGACGTACTTACGGATAGCTTTATAACCACCTGCTGTTAGCAGGGAAAACCCTCCAAATCCGAGAAGCAGCAGCAGAGCCATGCTGCTTTTTGGTATTGATGGAGATATGCTAAAAATAATGCAACATCGCTTGAAATTTATCATCCGGAGAATGTATACGTAATGCTGTCAATATACAATATATGTCGTATGTAACAATATCAAATACTGATAGAAAAACATATATCGCTTCCTTTAATCTAAAAATTTTATACAATATCAAATATTTGTAAAATTCTGTTTGACCTTGAATTTTCTGATCGCGTAAATATGTGACAAAGAAATAAACATGTTTATTTCTTGCTTTATTTCAAGGACATCATATTGTTATCAGTATCATAACACTCAGGCATGTGGTCATTTAAAATGATGGTAGGTTATGTTTAGTTTTTCGTGTGTTTTGATATAAGTAGAATTTTAGGGAATCATCGGTTAATCTTTTTTTTCGTTAGTGTTCAAACTTTTCTTAACGTATGTAAAAGTACATTAACTACATTTATTTGTGCTAATGCAAACTGCTTTTTGCCGGTGTACAGAGATGCTAATTAGTTTATTTTGTTATCGATGGCAGTGCAATAAAGACTGTAGACGGCCCTTCACACCGAAACATGTTTTCCCATATCGAGGCTCATTTATTTGTTAGAAACGGATATCAAAGAATATTACTTGTATTTAATTGCTTCTTGGCATTTGCATTAGTTTTGAACAGTTCTGTCGGTTAAAGAATACATACATTCCACTATAGGATAACAAGAGGAACAAGAGGGAAATAAAATGATTTGGCTAATTATTTCGCTGTTTTTTTCTTCAGTTTAATATCTGAGTAAAGTGCTATTAAAAGTTGTTATTTTAAGTCAAGAGATAAAATATTGAATTATAAGAACACTCAATACATAACTAGTGTTTACTTTTCCCATGTGTAGCTTGTAAATAAAATATTATCTCAGCTTTTCGTTAAAATTAATAAACTTATTTCGATCTCTGAATTTTCCTAGCAAGTAAAAATGAAAACAAATCCTTGGTGTTAAGATCACTAAGTACTGGATGGGTATGAAATACAGGAGCAGAGCCGAATATGAAACGTCCAGGTTTTGAAAAAAACACTGTTAAATTGGATGGCATCAGGCAATTTATCCTTATTTGTTACAATGGAGACATGTTACCACTCATTCCCCCAAGTGTGCGAGCGTTAACATTGACTGTATCCGGAAAAAGAAACGAACGAATAAAAGAAGATTTTATCAATACGTTGAAACGCCGATGTGAGGTTTCAATGTAACGGGACATGTATCCGTTTCTTCATTGTTTCCAGTTTTGACCCCTGCTGAAGAACTAGATCCCTTTGTTGCGCGTGTTGATGTCACGTGTAACGAGTCGGTAGTAGAAGTAGTACATCCGATATGCAGAAGGCAGGCTAGCAGTATCAGATCACTTGTCCGCTGTAATTGAAAACAGAGACTGGCATCATTAAACTATATATTAAGTTTCAAGATATAACAAAGTCGGGGTGATAATCTCTTGTGAAATGTAAACTAACATTAAATGGGCATAATTGTTTTTTTTATATATTTTCATAATCTGATGTTGATCATAGAATGGTACCTCACTGAAGGTTCCACGTTCACAGTTATATGCACATCATCGTTTATAATCGTTTTTTTTTTCATTTTGTACTGTTCACTTGTGTATATACAAAGTTACGCTGAACCCGGTGCTAAGCGGCATCAGCAGTTAAATGCATTTTCATTACTACGCAAAAACAGGTTCAATCTAACCACGCCTGCAATGTTCGTCGTGTAAGTCCAACAATCTTTCACTTTAATATAATTTATTTGATCTACGAGAGGATAACACATACAAATATTGGAATAGATTGTGTTGGGATTTATACAAAACTGTGCTGCATAAATATATTGAATATTATAATGAGTATGTATGCTAAAATTAAAGCGTTTGTTAATGTTAGTAACTCATATCAGAGACTTATATATATAAATATGTATAATATAGGTCTTTGCTCATATTCAACAGTTTTTCAATATGCTTTTTTGGTTCAAACAAGGGGCGGTCATGTCTCCAGTAATTTTCTTCTTTATTGAAGACTTATCTTTACAGAAACACACATACATGTTCATTATCACTGGTGATTTGTGTCCTAGATAATAAAACTAAGATTGGAGACCAGTCTCAAATCTCAAGCATCTGATTAGCTGAAATGGCGATAATGGCAAATATAAAACCAACTAAAAGATAATAAAACTAAGATTGGAGACCAGTCTCAAATCTCAAGCATCTGATTGGCTTACCAGTCGCCATTTCAGCCAATCAGATGCTTGAGATTTGAAAAAAAAATTCTCCAGATTTAGTTTCATGAGCTTGAGCCCTTACCGTCATGTTGGTGTATTTTGCTGTTGATCTAGAAATTTGGTAAAACTTCTAACAATCACCATTGACGATCTTGACGAGCTGAAATATATTGTTAGAATCGGAGTTTACAGCTAAATCTATGCGAAAAAGTATGTTTTAATGTATCTAAAAATAGGCAACATTCTGCAAAACGAGATAAGAATTTTGGATATTACTTAAAACAATTTTTATTTTTTCTAATATTTTTGTAGGTTCCACACTTATTGAACTTGTTAAATATAATAAGTTTCGTAAGTCTGAAAATAAACGCTTAAAATCAACTTCTTTATAAGAAAATATCAACCTCCGGTATGACTGGGCCCAAGATCATAAAACTTAGTCAGGAGATCAGTCTCAAATCTCAAGAATCTGATTGGCTGAAATGGCGACCAGTCGCCATTTCAGCCAATCAGATGCTTGAGATTTGAGACTGATCTCCAAACTTAGTTTTATGATCTTGGGCCCTGGATACGGGCTACGTGAAAGATTTCTGCTGTGCATAATAGTACTATTGTAAAATAATCATTACACACGATTTTATATTAATAAAATGTGAAATAAATTACACTTCAAATGGAATTGTGATAAATGGGTTCATAATTAAATAGGCTTTTGTAGCTTGATAGCTATGGATTTAAGTACATATGTGATGACCCAATAAAATGGGTTCATAATTAAATAGGCTTTTGTAGCTTGATAACTGTGGATTTAAGTACATATGTGATGATCCAATAAAATGGGTTCATAATTAAATAGGCTTTTGTAGCTTGATAACTGTGGATTTAAGTACATATGTGATGATCCAATTAAATGGGTTCATAATTAAATAGGCTTTTGTAGCTTGATAACTATGGATTTTAAGTACATATGTGATGATCCAATTAAATGGGTTCATAATTAAATAGGCTTTTGTAGCTTGATAACTATGGATTTAAGTACATGTGATGATCCATTGGATATAGATATCAAACGCTTCTCCATTATTTTCCTATTCACTCATTTATTATTAGTACTGCAGTTTCCAGCAGTCCTTTTTGTACAAACTATTTAAGGTAACATCCCAAATTAAAGATAATTTGAATGTACTACCTTGACAATCTAAAATTTCTTAATACGACTGAAGATTATCGTATCGTGTGTTGAAGATTGAAACTGGTCGCTATGCAAAAAAGAGAGATGAATATAATCAGCGTGTCTGCGCAATCTGCAGCAAACGAGAAATAGGAGATGAGTGTCAATTTGTGCGTGTATGTTGTGCTTAATGAAATCATTCAAAATATAAAATTTATAATAATAATTCGATTCGGTTTAAAGCAATAGAACCTTATAAGCATGAAAACATAGTAAAATTGGGTTTTGTCGATGACAACAAATAACCGATCAACAAAAATACTAATAAAGTTGTTGCGGAATTTGTTGATTTGTTGCAAAGTAACACACCTGATAAAGTGGACACCACTTACCTGTAAATTTATTTGTTATAACGTCAGTTTTATGTAAAAAGGTGATGCTCTATTAAATTAAAAAAACAACTTTAAATTTAAAATGCACCAAAATTTATTTCCATCTGCAAAACTTCTTGAAAAGTCAAATCACTGTTTATAGTCGGTAACATCAGATAGTAACAAAGTGACTTGTACTTTCTATAAACATGACAGTAAGGAGTATTGTCGCGTCCTTAAAAAGTAGCTCCGTACATTCAATCAGTGCAGTTATCAATTACCACCTTTGAAAAACCATTGAGCACGGTTAAAATATTTGTGTTGATATTAAGAAGCGCTCAATCCGGCGCTCAATAAACGCTTTATAGGTCACTTCCTACAAACTTGGTCACACCTATTAACAGAATCATTCTTAAGAATGAATTATTGCGTTTTCGAGAACATAACGTTTGAATAGTACCTGAAATCTCCGGATCAGTTATTATAGAACGAATAATCATAAGCTGTATAAAGAAACTGCGCTGGACTACATACAGAAACTACAAACCTTTCAAGAACCAGTCCTGCGTTTCTGATGTCCCGTTGGCGAGTTTAATGATTAAATTAAGTGCTTGATATAGTGTACACAAATAAAGGAATGTATCAAAAAGATTTTATAATTAATCGCACACTTACAAAATTAAAATATAGCTCAGTTGTGTAATGTATTTCGATATAAAGCCTTATTTGCAGAAGAAGTTATGAAATTCAACGGTAACTAAGTTGTACATTTAATATGTTTACCTTTATAATCCTTAACATGGTACCTTCGACAAAGTCATTAATCTACATCAGTACGTGATACTGACCCTATGACTTAACCTTCTGATGCCCTTAATACGTTTTACTTAATATCCTCCAAGTAAACACAGTCACATAACAACAGGTATAATAAAAAAGAATGAGATAAGTCAGAATTCTATGTTATATAATCGCTGACGTAAAAGCCTTATAGGCTCATTATATATTTAAATACGGCTAACGTATAAGTAAACTGCTTCCATAAGTACTATGTCTTTATTCATTTTAACTGCATTAATATAGGCACGTATAGATGATTCGTAAGCCTTACAGATACGACAGCAGCGCCTAAACAAACATGCAAGAGACAGAAGCAAAATATTTCATCCGTATCCCCCCAAGATAGTTCGGGATTGCAAAAATTAGTCCTCCACCTTTGATTGACATTCTGCATGGTTTGAAATAAGCATATAACTACCAGGGAAGGTAATTGAAACAGATAACTACATTTAAGTGAAGTTAGGGGAGAGTTTTTAAAACCGCCGCACGCTACTTAACACCTGCTGTATGGATATATTAAATGTTTGCATAATCCCAAAGCCATGCAGATACGGGAGCAGCGCCTAGCCAACCATGCAAGAGACAGACACAGTATATATCATTCGTATCCCCTCAAAGAAGATAGTTCGTTGTGGGAATATTTTGGAACTTTCTTCTTTAGGGGATATGGATGGTATGTTCTGTGTCCGTTTCTTGCATGGTTTTTGAAAGTAGCAAATTACCATTAAGGGAGGTAATTGAAACTGATAACTAAACTAAACAGAAGTTCGAAGAGACTTTTTACAGCCGCCATACGGCACTTAACACATACCGCAGTGGTATATTAAATAATGTTTATAATGAACCTAACTGCTAAATAAATAAATATTTTTTTCCGGTAGAGACGATTAATAAAAGCACACAAGCGCTAAATCATTTTACACACGCATTGACAGATATATTGTTGAAAATACTGCATTAAAAGCTTTATGCATAAAGAAAACACTCTACAATTTAATCTTTCTTCTGCTTGTCAAACGTGAATGCCATTGTGTATTAAAAGGTGAAATATGCATATCAGGAATCGCCACATTCAGAAAAACAGCCTCCCCACACAGTCAAGAAGAAGAGAGGGAGAGAGCATGGTTAATAAAATGATCAGTTTCAAAAGAGACACCACTAACAATTAACAAAAAATGAGAACCCGAGGGGTTACCGCCTTGGAACGGTCAGTGGCAAGTCAAATTGCCACTGGGGGTTTAAACCAGGTTCTAGGGTGCACCAACCTCAAACTTGCCCCAACAGGTTCTCATATCACAAAACAAATACAAGTTGTCTTAGTGAAACAACTCCAACCCACTTATTGGCTCAACAATGTTGCATGCAAAAGCACACAAACATATAAAACATAAGAATTTAATAGCATTGCAAAGCCAAAGGGCGGGTACTCAATGATCTTACCGAGACCAGAGCTCCTGGAGTAAAATCAGCAAGAACACGATGACAGGGATAAAAGAAACAAATCGAGCTTCTAGGTTCTTTTAAGAAAAGATTTCCCCATAAACCTTCATAAACTCTTAAACCCCTGCCACCGTCGTGCAACCAAAGAGGTAAGCATAATGATCAACTGTAGAAGGGTTAATCACCAGGCATGCAGAGCGCTGTAAAATATCATGTTGGTAACCTTTCTTTTTAAATTTACAGATGGTTTTTACGAATAACCGGGAGAAATTAACATTGCCCTTTATCTTCTTAAGTTTATAAATTAAATCTCTATAAAAAACTGGCTGTTAAATACCTTGTTGCAATAGTGATTTTAAACTGCACCTGTATTTAT
Organism: Corbicula japonica; assembly: GCA_038501625.1. Classification (NCBI taxonomy): domain Eukaryota; kingdom Metazoa; phylum Mollusca; class Bivalvia; order Venerida; family Cyrenidae; genus Corbicula; species Corbicula japonica. The sequence goes on along the minus strand of JAZAYU010000032.1, from coordinate 2,197,401 downwards.
GAATTAGATCTGTGTATCGACGATAAAACTTGCAAAATGTTTTCCTTAATTTGTGATACCGATAACCTTGTTTTAAAAGTTTTTCTGTAATGCAAAGATTACGTTCATTCAAATCATTAATATCGTTGCAAGCTCTTGAAAAGCGAACAAGCTGTGAAATATAAACCCCGTAAGATGTTGCACGGGGAACATCGCCGTCTAAAAACGGAAAATTAACTATATTAAAATTAAAATTATCTCTTTTATCATATATTTTAGTAGTGACGTAACCATTTTCAATTGACAGATTTAGATCGAGAAAGTTTGCTTGCTTTTCTGAAGTGTTCGCTTTATTATGTTGTATTTCTTTAGGGTAAATCTTATTAACAAGTAATGGAAAATGGTTATTATCTATATTTAATAAATCATCAAGACACCTCGAGGTGTTGTTAAAAGCTGTAATAATATCATCTTGACCTTCAGTAGAAAGAGATAACATAAAGTCTCTTTCATAACAGTATAAAAACAGATCAGAAGTAAGGGGTGCACAATTAGTACCCATTGGAATGCCTATTACTTGTTTATAAATAGAGGTACCGAATCTGACATAAATATTACACAGTAAGAAAGTTAGCGACTCTATTAGGTCTTGACAAGTCCATAAAGTATAATTATCATAAGAACTATCTGTAAAAATGCCCTATGTTCATTACAAGCGATGAATGTTTTATTTTCTGTAGCAAACGTTTTTTCAATGAGACTGGTTAGTTTGTCTCTTATTAAATTATGAGGGAGCGAGGTATATAAAGTTGAGAAATCATAAGAAGACAAACAGAACGCCTGAAATTTATTTGATTTAAGCTTTTTCAAAACGTCATTTGAATTTTTAATCGACCAAAATAAATGTTTGCCAGAAGTTTCAAAAACCTTATCGCAATACCTAATTGCATGTTCTTTAATAGCTGTAAGACAAGAAGTTAAGAGCACGGATAATTTAGTAGTAGTGCAAGAACTAGAGTTAGCAATAAATCTTGCTTTGTACGGTGTTTTATGCATTTTAGGCAACCAATACATAGAAGGTACTTTGTCTTGTTTCGGCTCAATACTGATTCTAAATTTTGTAATTTGTAGAGTGTGTGCAGTAACAATATCACTCTCAGATGAAGAAGTCAGTACATAAGCATTATTGCTGTTCAGTTCTTCAGTTTGAATATTAATATAGTGTACCCGTCACACTATAATTACATTATTAGCAGCCTTATCAGCGGGTGTTAAAACAAATTTGTTATGAAAGTCTTGAATTCCTTTTTTCAAATGACGAAAGTTAAAACGAGGTCGAGGTGGTAATAAAGCAACGTTTCTTTCATAAAATGATATACGATTGTCTATTATTTTAAATATGTGTTTTTTCCAGTTAGAAAGTGCATTAGGCTCAGCATGTTCTCTTTATTGCAAAATAGGTTTAAAGACTCAGCAATTTCTGCACGACATGCTTTGAAATCAATTTTGGATGGAATTCTATATTTGGGACCTTTAGAAATTAAATTACGAATTCTAGAGTCTTTGATTACATTAAGATCACCGGTAACAATATGACCGACAGGCTTATAGCAATATTTAGAAGTTAAACACTCTCAAGATTTTGGTGTATTATCAATGATCTGTAAATCAGAGGTAATTTTATTGTAATTAAAAATTGTATTTCTAGTTGGTTTGTTGTATTTATAACAAACCATAGGCGATTCAGTATTCTTAAAATAATTAGGAACAGCCGATTGAACTGTTTTATCTTTAAATATACTAGGAAGGTCAATAAAATCTATTCCTTTATTTAAAAAAGAAATTTTAAGGAAATGTCGTTTATGGTCAGATTCCATGTCAATGTGTGGCCTGAGAACATGCCGAGTATAACACTGAATCAGTGGGTATGCAGATTGTAATTTTTTAATCCATTTTTGTTCAGATGAGTCTGGCCCTAATTTTAAATTCTCTTGATGCAGCGCTGTCAAATGTAAGTTTTACAACTGGTTGAACGGAAATATTTTGTAAACGGTGTCCTGAATGTTTAAAATGCTGGTATAAAAATGTTTTAAATTTGCTGTTGTTTCGAATTTTCGAGCAATGTTGTCCAAAACGTGTTTTTAAGGGGCGACCTGTTTGACCTACATATTGAATTCCACAGTTATTAGAATATCAAGTTAAAACGTAAACAACATTATCAGTTTGTCAGTCTATATCATTATTAATGTTAACAGAAAAAGTTCTACAGTTAACTGTGGATTTAATGACAGAATTACAATTCAAATAATCACAGCATCTGCACCTCTTAGAATTGCACTTCAAAATAGAAGGATAAGATCTGCGTCTTGCGTCATTCAATTTATTTGGTGTAGAAATATTGTATTTTCGAAGAATAGGAGATTTTAAAGGTGACAGTGTAATTTTCAAATTGTTTTTAAATAAATTTGTACGATGAACACTCTGCAGACCTGTCATATTAATAGAGCTTGCCGAAGATAAATTTAAACGTGATAAACGAACTGATGGCTGCAGACTTTTAAATGATTTAATTTTATGCGGTGTTTGGACAGAAGACGCAGAAGATAGCCTTATAGGTGAAATATTTATTTTTTATATTTTATTTTGTGCCGCCATAATGAAATCTGTAGAAAGAATACCATTATATGAGCAGCGACTTAGGTTACATTTTTAAGTGACGTCACAATGTAATACTTGTATTGGCAGTAAAGCGCGCTAAACAATTTATTCTATAAATAGCACACAGAACAATTTCCATAAATATTAACGTGCTGATACACTGATCCCAAAGACATGGGACTGTGAAAAGAGTACTTACATACACTAAAAGGACCAATTCTGGTTCCAGATAGTATAAAATAATAACTCAATTTAAACGTAACAGAAAGTCGGTGAACATATAACCTTCAATGTTGTATTTGAGAGTAAATGAGTGAGTGGGGAGGGGGTGTAGAAACTAGAAAGTGAATGTCAAATGCAGTCCCTGAGGGATGAAAAGATAACAGTATTGAATGTAATTACGGGGAGACGTTTTACGGCCGCCACACAGCACATACACAACTACTGTGATTATAAAAAGGTGAAATATGCATATCAGGAATCGCCACATTCAGAAAAAACAGCCTCCCCACACAGTCAAGAAGAAGAGAGGGAGAGAGCATGGTTAATAAAATGATCAGTTTCAAAAGGCAGCAACAACGATTTAATTAGAAGTTTACAAAGGGTCATACGTTTACAGTATAAGGTAACTGATTAAGATACCTGAATGTCTGTTTTATGTAGTTATAGTCATATATACATGTATTACATGTTTGGTACTTGTTTATTTCTAATTTAAAATATAATTTTACACTATTAAACTGTATAAGATATTTGAAAACTTATCCCACTAATGTGGCTAGTACCCACGGTCACATAAGATAGTGGTCACAATAAAGTAAACACAAATCGTTTCTTAGTGTGTTAGCTTAAGCTACCCGTTTGAAAAGATACAACTTAATGAAAGGGTACGTTCCAGTCACCTTACACATCTGTTAGCTTCACCCATCTGTCAGCTTACAAACAACGTACGTAAGAGTCACATATGCATCACATAATCAGAGAGTATTCAGTGGAGAGGTAGGAATTTTATTCCATTTTGGCCAGAATGTTGGAACTATCAAATATAAGTAAAGAATGCCCCCAAACAAATACCCTTTTTGGAATTCTTGCATATGACCCTACTTATAAGTTATTCGAAGGTGTACTCGTAAACATTTTGTTCATTTCTTACATACATATAGCATTGGTGCGCTAATCATATACCCATTGAGTTCAATAATTCGACTCAGATGATTAATTCATCGGTTTTATCAAACAAACAATACAAACAAAATTTTATGGATTCAACTGTTAAAAATGTTAATCTAACAAAAAAAAATACAGATTACAAAAAGTGGACCGTATCACATTTTGAAAAGTATGCTGTATATATAACAACACATACAAAACGTGTGGCTTGTCGTACCATGTCCCATCTTACCTGAGTGTTACATTTAATCAAATTTCTAATGAAGTTATTTAACGGACGAACAGACGGAAACTGTTCAAACAGAAATCAATTATTATATCCTATCAACATTTGTAAAAGCATAAATAAAAAAGTACACTCATAAAATATCTGGATGAATCAACAGAGCATTGCGTGTCCTACGTATGTTCACCCTCGTCATTTGGTGGGTGTGGCTTACTACATTTTTGCAACATAAGTTCAATTCTGAATCTTATTATATGCGTTCGTAAACTGCATTGATGTGTAAAGTTCACGCATTTGGGACACTTACACCTTTATCGAGCTAAAATGTATGCAATTTATGTTTATAAAATGTATAAGGGTTTTGCTCGAGGGAACGTTGCATAAAATAATTTTCTTAAAAACACCCTAACAAAACGGGCAAATTTTTAATAACCAAAGATCTCGGTTTATTATGTTTGTTTCTTTCGCATATGACTCATCATCTGCAACTTCATTTTTGTTTAAACTACACTGGCAATATAATTAAAGGTTAAATTAAAAAAGGCTTAAGAATATAGTATTTGCATTATCAGAATCAAATGTTACAAAAACAGCTTACCTTAAATTCCAACCTTCCAATTAAGCATTGTTTAAAGTTTAATTATAATAACAAAGTGAAATTTTCGTCTAAATCAAATGATCAAAATAATCGTTGACAAATGCGAAATGCATGACAGATTTATCACTAAACAAACATTTGAAGGTTGTTAAAGAAATAACATAATGAACTTTCTATTTAACATAAAATTAATGGGTTTTATTCGGTAGGAACGTTGTCGCTTTGCGCAGTAAGAGGTAAAAAGGTAAAAACATGATTGCATTATTTAAGATAACGGAGCAGGTTCATAAGGACAGATGTTGCCCTAAAATAATTAAACGTCCCGAAGTTTGATATGTTGATAAAGTTTGATGACCAGCCAAAACAGAATTAATTTCTTATTATTTGAAAATTTAATAAAATGTTTAGTATTATCTGGGGTATGCTACAGGATTTTATTTACTGCCCATGAATTTCCGAAATTTTGTTGCCTCTTTGCATTCATGTGTTCATCTTTAAACTAAATGGACAATCTAAAAGGATTAAAGAATTTCAAGCATTTTCAAAAATATTAATATAACAGCAATCAAACTTTAGTATTTAATAGAATCATGAACATAGAGGCTTTTCCATCACTGCCCATGAACAGGCTCAATCAAACAGAGCCTGCAACATTTGAATATGTGTCGTGTACGGTGGCTTTCAAAGTTCCCTTTTCATCTATTTTAATGTAATCATAAACATTCCAGTCAGAGAAATATTCATGATGAAACTATTAAACAGTTTAGATCCTTTTCAGGCCATTATACATTCACAGTTTGATCAAGTCTACTCTTACCGCAATGTCATAAACCTCCATTTTGTCATGGGGTTCGTATCACATATGTTTCCACTTAGTAAAATATTCGTAAGCATCAGCAAACTAAACCATCGATTACATGTCACGAATGGCATAGTTTTCCGACCTCAGTCTGATGATCTTACATTATATTTCATTCAGGTGTCGAAAATTTTTTAAAACAATGACCTGTACAATGTTCTTAAAATATGGAAGCACATGTAAACACAGTATTTCATTTAATCCATGCAAAAATTGTCTATATAAGGCTAAAAGGTTGCGAAATACTTTCTTGGTTTCTTTACAAATGGATTAAAATATTCCATTTTAGCCTTTTACTTAGTCCCTCTGTGAAACTATTATCAGGAAAGATGATAATTTTAGAATGTATTAAACACTTTGCGGAAAACTTGAAACAGAATATATTATTTCATTGACGACCACCATTTTACAAAAGCACTACTGATGCAACGTGGCGACTGCAAAAAGATCTCTATGTAAAGACGTGTTCAAATGATATTAATAAGTCATCTTTGTTTCAAATTGGCCCGCCCGGCTAGCTCAGTGGATAGAGCATCGGACTGTCAATCCAGGGGTCGTGAGTTCGATCCCCAGCCGATGCGGGAAAAATTTCTCCGTGACAATTGAACTCGGACATTGCGTCTGAGAGTCATTTGTCCCTCACCTCTGATTCAAGTGAGGAAGCAGTCAGCCGCTTGCGGAGAAATTGGTTAGTACTGGTTAGAGACCCAGGAACACCGGTTAGGTGGACTGACCGCCGGGATATAACCCAGAAATGTGTTGAAACCAGGCGTTAAACCCCAAACAAACAAACAAACAAAATTGTTTCAAATTGAAAGTAACGCTTTTATTAATGATGCGTTGTGCGGACTTTTAATAGAATGTAATGTTTGCGTAGTTAATACTCGGGTTTTAATCTGGGGGTTAAAATCAACGTCAGTCATTTGCAAATCTTTTAACCATTCTTAGGCCTGATTTATTATCCGATTATCTTCAAATTTTATAGACATGTACTTTTTAGTGTAACATATAGCAGGCTAAAACAAGGTTATTCAAATTTATGTCAGACGGTAACTAAAGTAAATCAAATACAAACTTTTCTTACATTCCTAGACGCCACATTTTCATCCAATTATTACTGAACGGGTTAAGATGTTTGTTCCATGGCACTTAACTTTATTCAGAAACTCTGTTATCAAGATTTCATATCTAGGTCACATAGACAAGAAAAAGGAAATTGTGTTACCACATTAGAGGTGACATTGATATATACCCATCTCGAAATTTTCTCCAGTTGTGGTTCATGATATTTAAGTCATGTTCAAAACTTGGTTATTTGTGGTGAAAATCGTGGACAATATGTCGTAGTAAATCATATTTGCATTCATGTTTCTATTGAGTATTTAAGAACGGTTAACTTACATCACAGGTGAGGGATATATGCATAGAGTAATTAAGCGTGTTCTTAAATTTAAATTCAAGATATTAACAGGTATCTTCAATATGAACATCCTTTCTTAGTTTCTTAGTAAAAAGTTTAGGAACTCATGTCATACCCTGTATTACGATTTTAAGGTCAACGTCACTTCTTAAGAGTAGTAAAAATCGTTTTGCTTGTATGTACTCGTTTTCAAGTGGGTTGAAGTCAATTCGCCAGGGAAACTGTACTTTGGCTTTTACTTTAGCCACGCCTCTTAAAACGTCACATTGCGTACCATCAGGAATTGTGTTACATGAATAAGACTTCATCGTAGAAAATAACGTTGAAGTGTAAATATTTTATTTTGAAATGTACATCCTATACATATATGACATCAATAAATCAATAATATGATGTTTGCGATGTTTAGCTTTTACATATGTAAAGCTCTTAACCTATGGAATTGCCACTAGCAATCTCGTCATAAAACAAAACTAAACGTCATTGAAACATCATTACAACACAAAAAAAATATGAGTGACTTCTAAAAGAGTTCTAAAACAGCTGAACTGTTAAGTTAACTCAGTTGTTTTCGTTTGTTTAAAACAACTTCTTCAAGCATATAAATGACATTTAAATCTACAATATGTCAAAACAGCGAGCAGCTTGTGAAGTTCATTGTCACCGAAGAACATATGTTATAAGATGTTATAAGATGACTTTTTGCAAATACAGAAAATAACTAATCCGGTGGTCAGCGTGGCAAATATTACGCATTGTTTTATAACTCCCAATGAACAGGCTCATTCAAGCCAAGCTAAAATATTTTTTTCATGTTTGGTATTTTTGAAATTTCCCTTTTCATCTATCTCAAATAGATCTGATGTGGTCCATCACGTCGGATATTGATCCTAAGCTCTTGAAATGTTAGTACTGTGTATTTTAAGACAATTGATTATGCTGAAAATGTAGATAAAAATGTGTACAATTATGTATATAATTTAAGATTTCATAACAGTAACAACAAAACTCAGAAAGAGCGTCGTCCATTTGTAAGACAAGAATGGTGACTCATTGACTAATGTTTCGTCCTCTTTATAAGTTTCGTCACCCACTGTCTCTCTGTTTTCGTCATTCTGTGTAGAAAGGATAGAATTGGCTTCAACTTCAATTGTCGACAGTTCGCAGAGTTCTCCTGTGAAATCTTCAGGACAAATACACAGGAAGTTTGAGATATAGCTTTTACAAACACCGCCATGTTTGCATGGCGAACTTTCGCAAGGGTTCATTTCCATTTCACACACTTCGCCGTGATAACCACGTTCGCAGTAACAAATAAAACCATTTCCCATTGGCGATGGTTTGCATTTACCAGAATTCAAACAATGAACTCCAGTACATGGATCAGATGACGTTTCACAAAATTGACCGGAAAAACCTTCAGGGCATGCGCAGACTGGTTTGTGACTGACAGATGACACTTTACATGAACCTCCATTGAGGCATTCTGTTGACGCACAAGGATTAATTTTTATGCTGCAATCTAGTCCACCGTATCCAACCGGACAAATGCAACGAAAACCACTTCCAGAATCTTTAGTGTTCCTACACTCCGCACCTGAAAAACAAAACAAAATAAGGATGACTTTCTCTAGAAAGTGTGGCAAATACTAATTACATGTAGTTAAAATAAATTAATCGGAATTTCTTTAATTGACGTATTAAAAGATGAAATATTACAATAAAAAAGATGCTAAACTTTGTAATGACACAGAATGGGTTGTCATTGTTTTGAATAGGCGTATCAATTTACATGGCCTAAAGCGATCACACTGAAATTTCGATGTAAAGCAATTTAAAGTGTTAAAATTAATTTGGTATATGTAAATGTAGACACGAAATCTTCGAGACTGAAACTCTGAATTTAGTTAAAACAATAATGATATGCTTAAGCATGCCCAAATACTGCTAAATTCATTTTATTTCGCGCGGTTTATCTTTTATCTATTCCGCGCTGCGACAAGTGCACGAAATTCAACCCCAGCGAAATTAAACCATTTAACAGTGTTTCTTAATATGAAAATATAGTTGCGCGAATTTATGCCCCAAAGAATTTGTTATTTACGGGTTATGCGAGAAAATTCGTCCGCGCGAAATTAAATGATACAGTATTGCAAGTGAGTTTACCATTCTGGCAGGGATTCGAAGAACACCGAGATATCTTGGTTTCACATCTATCTCCGGTAAATGATTTAGAGCATGCGCAATAGCCCCCAAGATGTCCGCTGACGCAGGTGCCTCCATTCAAACATGTGATCTCCTGACAGGAAAGTATCTCTGTCTCACACTGGTTACCATAGAACTTCTCTGAACACAGGCATTCCCTCACACCGGCTCTTGTCTGTGGATATGAGAATGAACCACGTCGTTTTTATTTAGACATTTTAGTTGTTACTTTTTTAGGAAAAGTATCAAAAGTGAAATATGCATATCAGGAATTGCCACAATCACAAAACACAGCCTCCACACGCATCGAAAAATAAGAAAGGAAAAGAGAGCATGTGTTGATAAGTATGTCAAATTCAGATAAGACATCACAAACAATGAAAATTAGAACCCTTGGGGTTACCACCTTGGAACGGTCAGTGGCAAAATAGTTCGCCACTGGGGGTTTAAACCAGGTTCTAGGGTGCACAAAGCTCACACTTGCCCCAACAGGTTCTCGTATCAGTTGTCTTGGTGAAATAACTCCAACTCACTCGTGAGCTTAATAATGTTGCAAAATCACACAAACATATAAAACACAAGAAGCTTATAGCATTGCAAAGTCAAAGAGGCGAGTACTCAATGATCTTACCAAGACCAGAGAGCCTGAAGTCAAATAAGCAAGAACACAATGACAGATATAAAAGAAACAAATCGAGCTTCTAGGTTCTTTAAAGAAAAGTTTTCCCCATAAACCTTCATAAACTCTTAAACTCTTCCCTGCCACCGTCGTGCAACCAAAGAGGTAAGCATAGTGATCAACTGTAGATGGGTCAATCACTAGGCCTGCAGAGCGCTGTTATTTTCCCCAATAAAGACTTAATTTAATGTCGCATCTTAAACAAGAGATTGTAAAGATTTATTGGAGGTTAGAATTGTTCATTTAAATACTCATGATTCCCGGATTTTAATTTAAATATTTTTTTAAATTTAAATCTTTTCAGAATTTGAAAAGTCTATTTTTGTGTTTTTAAATTTATAAGTGATAATTGAAAATATAAATGCATCGATATGCACAACCCTTCTCGTAAAACTTCGCGAAATCGTATGCGTATTGTATTTAATCAAAGAAGTTTGATCAGTGAGCGACTGAAATTCAGGTAACATAATTCATTTAAACACTTTATTATACACTACATTCTGTTAACAATTTAATTTAAAACACTCTCAATAAAGCACTACTGAAAAAAATACCTGGCAAACGCCTCCATTTTTGCAGAATTCCTCAAAACATAATGGATTCTGACAATTTTCTCCTCCAAAACCAGGAGAGCAGTTGCATGTGTAATTCCCAACATGGTCAAAAACGCACGTGCCTCCGTGCATACATGGGTTCATCTTTAAACAATAATACAGATCTACAAGGGAAACAACCATTTAAAGCAATGCACAAAACCACAAATATTGAAAATAAAACTGTATAATTAAATAGAATCAATAACATGAAAGAATCCGACTTTAAAATAGATATAGCAAGAACACAAAGGACTCCAAACTTTGGATTTTAATAGAAAAGTAATATATATAGAAACATTTTTAGCAGAAATGGCACTAGCTTTGGGATGGTATGTAAAAGAATCATGACACACGAAGGGTAAACAACTTTGATTTAATGGAACATTGAAAAAATATAAAAGAGTATTTGTGATAAAGACGATAAAACACGTTTAGACAACCATGGATACCATGCAAGCAACATGTAAAGGTTGATAACGTATTTAGACCACATTCAAAGGTTAACGTATTTTTCGGCCACATTCAAAGGTCAACGTATTTTAGACCACATTCATTTAGACCAAATTCAAATTCAACATCGACAAGTTGATATATACTTTATGCTAAAACTTGTTAAATTCACTTACAACTAGAGCAAAAAATAGTGTAATTGAATTTAGGATTGAATCGATGTTCTTATTATTGCATAATGATTTTAATACAATGCTACCATAATAGTGGAAGGAATTATAAAATAATTCCTCAGACAGTCTTAAGGCAAGAAATACTCGCATCAAAATGCACGACACTTTCAAATATAAAAATCTTTATTTTTTTGCCAATAATATAAGTATCCGTTGGTAAGATTAAATGCATTGCAAAGACGAAGGCGATAATTTTAGTGAAAATGGCAAGAATATAAATTTAGTCTAATATTGTATTCGGTGTATTTAAAAACGATATAAAACAAGAAAGAGAGAGGTGATACTTTAACTTAAAAAGTACTAAAGAGCATAAAGTGGAAAAAGCATTAAAGTGGAAAGAAATAACATATTCTTGACTAGTCGGTCAACTGAAAACTAATTGTGGAAAATTGAAGCTGATTTTATTTAGTGTTAAAAATATGAGAGAACATTATTAAAATAAACATGTGTAACAAACTGCCCACCAACATCACATAGTGTTCCTCCCCATCCATTGTCACAAATACATTGGTAGGGTTGGTGACAGTATCCATGGAGACAGCCTGGATATGGTTTACATTCTCCACAAGTGTTTCCCTGCCAACCCAAACGACACCTAAAACAGTAAGTTGAATAAACTATATATATATAAATACTATATATATGAACAAAAGTCTTGTCCGGTATGGTATGGTTTTCCACAATATCTTTTAAACGCGTTAAGTTACGACCTTAAAATTTTAAATCGCCGGTTTTTCTGATTTCTGAATTTAGACTGTAGTCTGAATGCATATCAATATCCCCTTTCCATCGATCCCATATTTGAGCGATAAAAATATATATTGTAGTTTTTGTAGACCGGACAAGACTTTTGTCCTAGCAGAGTAAAGCATGTGATATTCTTTTATTTGGATCACGCAGATGACAATCAGATATACCGAGGACAGTTATGCGTCAGACAAGTAAATAGAAAAATTGCCATGAGCAAAACATTCCAATGCATATTTGGAAATGTTATGCACCTTTATGAGAATTTATCATTATAATGAACTGAAATATGCAAATCAGGAATTACCACATCCAGCAGACACTGCCTCATATAAAACATGAACATAAAACAACTAGTCCATATCTGTATAAGACCATTTCATTCATTTTTATAACAGGGCATTACGCGACTTTCCACATAAATATCTCGTTTTTTAAAACAGTTTAGAGTAGCTGTTTCTACTTACCTGCATTCATTCGGTCTGTCGCAAACACCTTGGTTCTCCAAACATTCTTTACTACAAAACGCTGAAAAGTATGTATACAAACATCATTAACATATAATATAATGTTACGCGACGCGTCATGACAAAAAAATAGTATGACCATTGCGACAAGTGTAGACCTAGACCTGTGCCCAAGGTTATAAAACTGAGCATGGAAACCAGTCTCAAATCTCAAGCATCTGACTGGCTGAAATGGCGACCAGTCGCCATTTCAGCCAATCAGATGCTTGAGATTTGAGACTGGTTTCCATGCTCAGTTTTATAACCTTGGGCAATGCCTGCGAATTCGCACATTCTTGTCAGGATCTACACTGTTCGCATTTTAGTAAGCATTCCGTTCCATTAAATCGGGTATGTGGTTGAAATCCCACTTCTGGTCTTGTAAAGGTGATTTATATCACGACTTGAAGTCTGAAGCAAACATTTTGTTTAAATGTTCGTATTTTGTCATTAAATATATTTATTTCTTTCAAACTTGTATCACAGGTATAAACTTTCAAAAGGCGCCCTGCATCCTTTAAAGTGCTAACCATTCGGGTTAATTGTTTTGTGGAGTTTCTTTGAAATTGGTCATTTTATTACCCATGCTCTTTTTCCTTCTTTACTTGTTGGGTCGTCGGGAGTTCGTGTCTTCTGGATTTGGCCATTCCTGATATGCATATTCCACTTTTTTACTTACGGCATATATTATCAAACGTATTGGAACAAAAAACAAGAAATTTCTAAAATAAAATATCTTAAAATATTACGTTCATCACAGTACTCCCCAACCCATCCACTCAAGCAGAGTCTTGTTCCATTTTCGCTGCATGAAAAATGGCCGAATACGTCATCACGTGGTTTGCAAAGAACTTCACATCCGGTTCCATAATAATGTCTGTCACAGACCATTCGGTACCTTACTTGTTGCTCTGAGGTTGGTGTTATTGTCGTATCAACAGACCAGTCCAGCGAAGGTTTAAGAGTAGTCAGTATAAATGATTGGATAATCAACTGTGTTGAGTCTGAAAATGAAGTCAGTATGAAACGTTGATATAGTCGCTCAAGTGAGATAATTTGAGCACACAATGTTTTGTATTAACACTGCCAAATAACAGACAGAGAAAGTTGAGACTTTTAAATATTGCACTCCCTAGTTCATCTGGGTTTTATTTAGAATTCTTTTTTGTATTTTTGTGACATTACTATTTTAGGGGAGATTTAAACCTACCTTTTACTGTAAGTTTGCCATTTACTGCATGCCAAGCCTCAACAATAATAGTAAGCTTCTCCTGAAATAAAATAGAATTATAATAATTCAGTCATTCAATACAAGCTCGAAACTGCCTACAGGGGCTGGCTAATAAAAATTTCATAGCACAAGTTTGATTCCTTCACCGAAATTTCGACTTGCATGATATATCCATCGAGTAGACTTTTTTAAAAGATTGATTTTTTCTTGAAAAAAAAACACACAATATTTTTTATGTGTTAGTCTTATTAGTTTTATTATGTCGTATAACCTGAGAATCCTGAAAAAAACGGTCAAACCGGTGGTGAGTTTGACGCGCGCATTAACGCAATGTTTACTAGCACGTGAATAATGCAGCTTCCCATGTGATATCTCACCGATATAGTCCGGATCATAGGGAGCACGCCGGGACACAATCACGTCGACTCATGTATATTATAACATATGTAAGATTTTATCTCTTGTTTAATTCGTTATTCACAAACTGAGCTTTTATGTAAAACTTCAAACTGTGTTACTGTGCAGTTGATAATAAACTTGTCAAGTTTCATTTACTCTAACATGTATGACCCTTTATCACTAGTTCAATCGAGTATGGAGCCATCACGAATGCTGATAAAAAATATCGACTCTGAAATCAGACAGATATATAACTCAAACACAAATTAAAATGTCTTTTTAAAACTTTTGTTTTACACTATAAAAAGTTATCATTCATGGAATCGGAATTTGAATAAACAAGATTAGCTTGATATAATAAGTTTTGTTATTCGTGTCATCGGATTTTTTCCACTTCTAATATTTTTTAAAATAAAATTTCCTGATTTTTTTTAAACAGAAAGTACTTAAAGCCCCAACACGTAAAAAGACGTCTGCATGCTTATTTTTATGGATTAAAAAATCTAATACGAGTTTTATCGCAAATTAAAGAGATGTTTATTTTAATAACTGTTCGGTATCATTTTGAATCACGTCACAAATGATAAAAATCAACATGCAAACATGATATTGTTGTGTACGTTGTTCCTGAAGGAATTTTCTGAAATTCTTTTCAAAACAGAGCTCTTCAAATTGTTTTCAAAGTGTAAGTTGCTGATGGGTTTATATTTGGTTTGAAAGAAATTCGTAAACAATGAATTACAGACACAACATAACATTCACCGTGAGGTATTTTGTAATTAACTTTGATCGAATTGGCTTGCCTGTATTTCAACGTTGTGAATACTGTAAACATAACACGATGAACAATGAAGTTTTGATAAAATGATAGAATTTGTTGTTCACTTAACAGACATGTTGTACTTTTTCCCGACTTTCAAGGTCTTGGCTCTGTCAAGATCATCAAAATATTTCTGCATCAAAATGGCTTGAATGAATACTTCACGGGTGTCCTTCGTAAAATGTAAAACACTTCTTGTGAATTTTCAAACAACGTTGTGCAAGTTATGAAATGTTATTTGTTAATACTCGCTATTAAATAGTGAACAAAATCTTTAGATTATTTTTTTAAGTTTTCCATGGCCTAAACCCCTAGTGGCAAATTGTTTTGCCACTTCATTTCAAGGCGGTCACCCCAAACATTCATTTTTCGTTTATTGTTTTATAGTGTCTTATTTTATCATCTTATAAACACCTGCTTTCTTTCATACACTTCTTTTTGCCTGGTCGGAGAGACTGTGTCTTTGGGGATTGGCAATTCCTGACATATTTCACTTTTTCAACATTTGCTTATTGGGAACAGTAATTATCAAAACTTTTCAAAAGCATTATTCTTCAATTTTTAATCCAAATATAAACGAAAACAGATCATGGGGATAGAGAAAGGCATCTTTAAAGTCAGTCAGGCAGTGACAATGACGGAAATTGAGTGTTTTCTCAAATATTTTTTTGCTTACAGATTCTTCTTGCAGTCCTGACCTTTTTTGCATTGAGGTAACATCAACTCGTACATTAGACTTAACTGAACTTAACGTAATTTGTTGATTTGAAGAATACTTTGATGCAATCGATTCTGTAACGTAATTGCAGACTATACCTTTTACATATCAATGTTCAAAAGGTTTCATCAATTGGTGTGTTTCATTGTTTACGCCTGATAGTGCTTTTCATTCTTTTTCTTTGAATAATATATTTTCGTTTCATAATAGTTTAATATAAATCGAAAGAAAAACCTGAAACGATTAGCCCACCCAAATACCTTGTATTTTAGGTGGTTGTGTTTCAGTGCCTACTCTATGCATTCGCGTCTTCCAATAAGTAATTGTGATCCGAAAGTACAATTCTGTAAGGGTTTTACACAAACATTGGCTCCTCTAAGGTTTTCAAATTTACGCAAATGAGTAATTTTAATTTCGTAATTGTAATTACATTTTGTGCCGATGTTCGCGTACTCATTATTTTTTAAACGTGTTTACAATTTCCAAGTGCAATTACGTTTATGCAAAGGTGCGTAAATCTAATTGTAAATGTTCATTAAGAGAGAAACTTAACAGACGTACAATTTATAATCACTGTGTATAGTTTATGCATTTGCATAAATGTAATTACGCTAAGAAACTGTAATTAAGTTTGAACGTATTGGTGCATCTAAAAGTAATATGTCCGAGGGATACACCATACTATACGGAAGACTGCTAAATTGTTTACCTGCAAGACAACTGCCTCAATGCGCAGTCGTTTGTTTAAATGTAATTTTTATCAAATAAAATATGATATCGTAGGAAAATATACATTTTTTTTTGTTATTTCACTGTTAGTAATTGATTTGTACGTGATTATAACAAGTATAGTGCAATTTGAATGGTCAGTTTTATTGTGATTGGTCAAAGTGTTCTTCCTATATTTTGTTATTTAACTTTCAGCAAAAATAACAAAACAAATATTTATCGGTATTTGTCGAATTGCTTTTGTCAACACTCTTATTTATAAATCATATTTGTACTATGTATAACCATAAATTTTTATTGGAACAGTTGGCATTGTAGAAACAAAGTGGTCGCTTTTTGCCTTTTATAAAATGATCTGTCACCGTACTCCTTAGACATCGTAGCAGAAATCTTTCACAGGTAAAAATATAAAAATAATATAAGGTTAAAAAAGGCTAAAAGGAGTAATAGGTTGAATTTCTTACCGGCCAAGTAGGAAATAATATAAGGTTAAAACGATTGAAATGAGTGATTGGTTGTATTTCTTACCCGCCAAGTAAACAATTATATAAGGTTAAAAAAGATTGAAATGTGTGAGTTGTATTTCTTACCGGCCAAGTAAACTCAATGGGTATTTTGATGGTGTCCTCCTGATCTCTGATGTTATTCCTGCCATACAAAGACGTTACTGCGTATCCGTATGTACATCCGCGAGGCGTAGGCATCGACTACAAAATACATACACGTTTGGTTTATTTCGCATAAGGTTTAACCTCTAAAACGAGATCAAATTCGAATGCCAGCGATTATCATGTTTTCGTGACGTGTTACCTACCGCCATTGTTCGATTCGATTAGTTGTTTTGGAAATAAATAGAAAACATTGCAGGGCGCAATTGAGTAAAATACATGCATTTATATATACACATCAATCAAAAGCGAAAACTACATGAACCATCTACTATTATATTCATTGTCATGAAAATAAATTTGGAACGCGTTTCTATTACAGTTATACTGAGTTTTATTGGTTACAATAGATCTCAAAGCTTGACCAAGTGAATAGCGATTATATTTGTATTTACAAATATTGTCTTTATTTATTCTAGATATCCTATTAATTTATTAAACTGTATTGTCTGTGCGGTGGGTTTAAAACAAACTCAGAAACTATCTATATTCGAAAGCCATTGCACACAGAGCATTATTTTACAATAAATGAATTTCATGATGCTTAGACCAGACTATAAAATAATTTCAAAATGTATTGGCAAGGCTGTCAAAGAATTTGAAGCATTGAGCGGAATGGATTATGTTGTTAACATTAACGTCCCTGTCTGATAACATAAATCCCTCACCTGTACGTAATGCATGAGGCAAACTGTAACAAAGGTGTCACATTCTCCAGAGCATGGGGGATATGTAGATGGACCTTTGCAGCAACGTCCATTATGTGTAACTCCTCGATTGTTGTTCAGCTTTAACAAGGATATTTCAAACACACCAGAACACTGAACCTGATATTGAATAACGAAACAGAAATATTGAGGATTGAAAACTGATGGCATCACTTATTATTACTTTTTACCATATGACAGAATATTTTATTAACTTCAAAACCTGCCTTTCATTTGTTTCCTTTACTACTTTCAAAAATTGGCGGGTTACACACTACATAAATATAATTATTTGAATGTTGCAATGAAAGGTTTATTAACAACTGAATAATCAATGAATTTTTACATTTCTTCTATAGTAATTATTAGATTAAAGGATAACCTTGCACACAAAAATTATATATGTAAAGAAATAATATCTACAAGACTGAGAAAACCGTCACAAACTCAGAAATCATTCCTATGTAAAACTTCTTTACAAACTTAATATAAATGCTTTTAGTTGAATCTAAGATACATATATATGTATATAACTAGCTAACTCTGAAACCAATTTTCAAAAGCTACATTTCCAATGTGCATGGATTAAATAACTATTTTATTACTATTGAAATCAGAAATACCTTTATGTCTTTTTTTACATGAATACTTAAAAAATAACTCGAACGGCTTTTTTGCCAATTTTGCGACTTCAGGAATTATGGATTTTGTACATGTAAATCGAACTAGAACATATCAAAATTGCAGAATTTATTTTTGTTCAAATGTTTACTGTTATTTGCGGATATAATGCATTTCTCGTACACTTTTTTTCCAATTTCATAAAATATGCCTCTGTAGTGTTTGAGATTTTTGGTACACTTATAATTGTCGTTAAGTGTAGGATAATTTAAAGACTAAATTGTTATTTTGTTGTGCAACCGGAAGAACTTTAATGCACTGTCAGTAGCGCATAAAACAATATTGCTAATATATGTTTTCTTAATTATTTTTAAGTTTTATGGGAAATGAAGTTGCATTTATTCATTTTCTATGGTCAGACGTAATAATGAACAGTGTTCTGCATATGGAAACAACGAAGCACCCGTCTTCATGAAACCTTTTAGCATTGATATATTGCAGATTTAGTCTGCAATTATTGAACACTTACCTCGAACAAAGTATGGTGCCTTCCGAGGTAATCTTTTCGATTCATATTTGCTTTTTTAACTACACTGTAGTCTGATAACCGTTTCACGTAATTGCATTGATTAAATTACTGTACTTGTCTAACCCGACTTTTCAAAGATCATTTGGGGAAATTAGCAAAACTGAAGGCACTTGACGTGAAAAAGTTGGGGTCCGTTGTTTAAAATGTATAAGCAGATGTTGGTTTTGAACGATAGCATATTACAAGTCTTCAATATAAGAACCTGACTACACGGTTTAGCTGTGCTTGTTCTTTAATCCATAGCATGACATTCATTGTACACTTTCACTAAATGTGCATCTGTTTGAATAAATAAAATTTAAACCAATTGTATGTTACATTGTATTTATCGCCCTTGAAGAGGCTATCTTCAAGATAATAATAGTGCTACATAGGTCCGTTCTTACCTTATGGACAACAAACAATAACAATGGTGCTTACGAGGCTTGAAAAGAGGCTTGTGTCATAGAATAGCCTAGCTTAACTTAAAGATAAGAATAGTCCGACAAATGCTTATAATATCCTATCTTACATATAAATCAACAAAAGAAAGTGCCAACGTGACATGGAATTGGCATGATAACCTTAAAAATATTAATAGTGCGAAAAATGCTTATTATATCCGATCTTACCTCTAAAACAACAAAAGATAGTGCTAACGTGATATGGAATTGGCATGCTAACCTTAAAAATATTAATAGTGCGACAAATGCTTATTTTATCTGATCTTATCTCTTTATCAACAAAAGATAGTGCTTACCTGACCTGGAATTGGCATGCTTACCTTAAAAATATAAATAGTTCGACAAATGCTTCTTTTATCCGATCTTACCTCTAATCAACAAAAGATAGTGCTTACGTGACATGGAATTGGCATGCTTACCTTAAAAATATTACTAGTGCGACAAATGCTTATTATATCCGATCTTACCTCTAAATCAACAAAAGATAGTTCTTACGTGACATGGAAAAGCTTAGCTTACCTTCAGGATAACAAAGCAGAGTGCGACAGTGGCCTGGAATATCCTAGCTTACGTTCAGGATAACAAAACAGAGTGCGACAGTGGCCTGGAATATCCTAGCTTACCTTCAGGATAACAAAACAGAGAGCGACAGTGGCCTGGAATATTCTAGCTTACCTTCAGGATAACAAAACAGAGAGCGACAGTGGCCTGGAATATCCTAGCTTACGTTCAGGATAACAAAACAGAGTGCGACAGTGGCCTGGAATATCCTAGCTTACCTCCAGGATAACAAAACAGAGTGCGACAGTGGCCTGGAATATCCTAGCTTACCTTCAGGATAACAAAACAGAGAGCGACAGTGGCCTGGAATATTCTAGCTTACCTTCAGGATAACAAAACAGAGAGCGACAGTGGCCTGGAATATCCTAGCTTACCTTCAGGATAACGAAACAGAGTGCGACAGTGGCCTGGAATATCCTAGCTTACGTTCAGGATAACAAAACAGAGAGCGACAGTGGCCTGGAATATCCTAGCTTACCTTCAGGATAACAAAACAGAGTGCGACAGTGGCCTGGAATATCCTAGCTTACGTTCAGGATAACAAAACAGAGAGCGACAGTGGCCTGGAATATCCTAGCTTACGTTCAGGATAACAAAACAGAGAGCGACAGTGGCCTGGAATATCCTAGCTTACCTTCAGGATAACAAAACAGAGAGCGACAGTGGCCTGGAATATCCTAGCCTACCTTCAGGATAACAAAACAGAGAGCGAAAGTGGCCTGGAATATCCTAGCTTACGTTCAGGATAACAAAACAGAGTGCGACAGTGGCCTGGAATATCCTAGCTTACCTTCAGGATAACGAAACAGAGTGCGACAGTGGCCTGGAATATCCAGCGATTTGACATCAGGTTACCATTGAGTACCTCACAGTTGAAACAGTCATGCATGTAAGATCTGAAACAAATAGTCGTTAGGTACATTTCGTTTTGAAATTTTGTTCTAGCATTAACTAAAATTGAAGATGCAATCTCATACGAAACATTTAATGAGTTGATGGTTAACAAAGACAAAGTGGAATGTACTATTTCATTTGGATTGTGTCATGTAATAATTCAGTATAATTATCTCCTTTATTTACTTTAACGGTACTTATATTAATTTTGCACTAAGGTGATTATTTGCAATTGACCATTTTATATTAGATTTTGAATGAAATGCCCGAACCACTATAATATTTACATGTAATTGCATTCTAATAATTCGTGTACTTATATGAATCGCACTGTGAAAAGTTTATTCCAAAGTGATTTTTTTTTACATTCCCGTCAATAGCCGAAGTGTTATCGGTAAACCTCGTTTTGTTTAGTAAACAGAAGGTACCAATTATATGGGTCAAACATTTAGTAAAACGTGACTGATATTTATTGCTTAGAATTACAGTATATTGTAGTAATAAATATTTTGAGAACTATCATAGTAATCTAAAATTCCACTATTAAAAATAAAAATGGTTTTGATAACCTCATCATGACTTTAAATTTGTTTAATGTTGGGAGTGAAATTGGCATTGATTGCGTATAATGTGGCTATCTATTAAAACCTTATAAATTTCATCACATTTGCAACCCTCCGGCAGGAAACGATTTAATAGCACAAGCTGCTTGAAATTTATCAGAAAACATGCTGTCAGTGATGATTTATGATCTCCTACCAATAGATAAATGTCATATAATATGATGAAAGAAATTAAGATATCTTACAAATTGCGAAGTCTTGTACACTTAAAATTGAAAACTGCAAGTATATTGCCAGCACAATCATGTTAATCATTAAAGTGCGCAAAGATGAGGGAGTTTATCATTAAATATTTTTTTTTGCTTTGGGTGTATGAATTCAAATGAAAATTATGGTATTCATAATTATACGAGAATCAAAATCACCGTATTTAATAGTCTAAGAAATATCTTGTTCTAATGCTCCTTTCCGCAAATTTCTATTGCTATGACAAGCATAAATGACAGAGTAAAGTATCGTTTTTTCTAAATTTGTTATAATACGAAGCAATAATGAGAAATACAAGTTATAATATATTTAAATGACCGTGACTTAAATAACAATATAAAATGTGTCACGATTGATCATTCGTGGTGTACATAACAGAAGCAACTGAGAGTTGCAACATTTCATTGTATTTTCTTGTATACATATTATTGCCTCGTCTCGATATGCAAGATTTATATTCTCTGACCACTGTCAAATTTATATTCTGTTTAGTCCACATAGGCTCCTCGTTTACGGTAAATCCATTGTTTTATCTGGAGACCTTTTGCCGCGGATTATAGTATGGGATGGTATTAATCTGAATATACCGCATTGAAGGTTCCATGTTCACCGTCATATGCATACACCATCGTTCAGAATCAAAATTGCAATTGTTTACTCGTGTAAATATTAAATTGCGCTCAACCCGAGGCTAGGCGGCGTGGGCAGAAATGTGCATTTACTGCCCATGAATAGGATCAATTTAAACGAGTCTGCAATATTTTCATAATTTGTCTTGTTCGGTGGCTTTTAAAAAATTTTTTATCTATTGAAAAGAAAGTTAGTAACAAGGTTGCGACAATGGTACATGTCATAAAATGATATATAAATTTAAAGCATTTTCACATTATTTTGTCGCATCCTTTTATTTATATAAATTCACTTCCATGGTTTCTTGGTTGGCATGCAGCTGGAAGGTTCTGTTTCAAACGAATTTTCGATTACCAATTACATCATATCTCTGCCAAACCATCATATATTCTCAATGTTAAAGGAAGTTATAAAACATCAAAGTAAAATTGTTATCAATTTTAATGACAGGAATGAACTTAACAAAAAAGGGACAGAGCAAGTCTATTTGAGAAGTAATTTTTGACAAAGATATTATTTTATTTAATATATTATATATATTTATATTTTATTTAAAGATTTAGTGATATCGGAAGGTTGTGATGGGATGCTTTGAAAACGGAATTTGCAGTGATTTTGCTTTCGAATAGACCTTGAAACAGGATTGATGAGATAAAAAATGTTAGTTCCTTAGCATGTATAAACGCTTTTCTCAAAACATGATTTGTAAAGACTAATAAGACAATCTGTTTTCATCAGCAACCTTCTGTGCCCAAGGTTATAAAGCTGAGCATGGAAACCAGTCTCAAATCTCAAGCATCTGATTGGCTGAAATGGCGACTGGTCGCCATTTCAGCCAATCAGATGCTTGAGATTTGAGACTGGTTTCCAATCTCAGTTTTATAACCTTCAATCCTGGCTTCCATGATTTAAATACATATTTGAGGAAATGTACTGTTTTACTTTCTCAACATTTGTTGTTTACTACTGGTATGCAGGAATTTTTTAAACAAAAATAAAATCTGCCTAATACTTTTCTGAAATATATGTATAATATTTCGTTAAAATCTTCTCTATTTCAGAAACAAGGCTTTGAAATCCAGAAGCGATCTCCGTGAAACAAACTTGGATTAGGTTAATTAGATAATCTTAAGTTTGATTATGAAGTAAACTAATACCTAACAGAGAACAGCCTAGAGACTGGTAATTGATAAAATGATCTTTCATAGAACTGCACAGTTTGGCTCAATGCATCCAAAATAAACACTGCTTGAAACGTTTATAGTGTAAATCATTATTACCTCATGTTCAAAGATATCTGTCGATGCCTCTGAAATTCGCAAGCGCATTTTGGCAACACGGTGATATTTAACATGTTTGGTGTTGTTGTAGTGTTAGTTTCAAAAATTGTTTTTCATTTTGGTTTTACATAATTTGCTTTTACCACTGATATTTCAACTACCTGTTTTCGTCTACAGTTTATGCTAAATGGCTTGTCACAATAATATCTGGCTCTTGTTATAATAAAAGATGTTGCAATTTAAAACACATACATGTATAGACAATCCCAGAAATCGATAACGCCCGAATTACTTCCCCTGAATACTCTCCACTTTGGCCATTACGGACTGAAGAAAACTTAAAAACAAACCAGAAGTGCTGATTTGTTTTCGATATTGGCATACTCTTTTTAGAATTTTGCATGTGAATTCTTACAGAATACTCAATATAAAAACGTCTCACTAAATCTTCAATTTTTTAAGGATCACTGATGAAAATGACTAAGTATAGGAGTAAAGGAACGCAACAACCCTTCAAACTTCTTCTTTTTACATGAAATGGAAGTGTTGTCACACACACACTTTCATTTTATGTAAAAAAAAGGTAAGAAATTTAAGTAATGAATTAATAAAATTACAATTTTAACGACGTCCTATTTTGACTCTACGGGTTTTTATCGCATAAATGAACACTGACTAATCAAGACTAGCTTGCATACCCATGCTGCCTGATCAGGATTTGCACTTTTCACGTATTGATTCATTATGTTATTTCCGATCAAGAAGAAAACATCGTAGGTCCTGATTTAGGCAGCATGGATAAGCTGGTTGATCTGGATCTACACTGTTCGCACATGCAATAAAATCCTTTTATGTGGTGTAAAGGGTTGGTTAAAAGCTTTCTCATAAAGGATAATAATTTCTAAACAGTGTTAACACTGTTAAATACTTCATAAACAATGAAAATCAGGGGCATTTGGCTGCTTTACTCTTTTCCATCTATACACGTTATGCTTTTTTAAATGATATTAATGGACATTTATTGATCTTTCCAAAGATTACATATCGCGGATGAAAGTAACTAAATTGTCATCAGTCTGCGAGGTTTTAAAAATCGTGTTTTGGAAATTGAATTAGTTACAATTAATATATAATAAGGATGAAGATCGGCGTAATATATTTATTTCACTACTCCATCTTTTCTTGACTTACTTAGCATCCCTTGTGTTATTGTTGAATCATTCATTTTACTAGCTTATTTCAAAACTTTTTACTCCATATTTATATATTTATGTGAATAGTTTAGATCCATATAAGCTGGCACATCCATGCCATCCAATCTGGTTCTATAATGTTCGCCCACGCGATATTTGCCATATCCCGTGATGTAAAGGAAAATATTTATTTTTTTAAAATTTATACTGCACATATTCAAGACTCCCGGTTAATGGTATATTTTGAAAAATATTAAGCATGGTTTATCGATACATGATAAAAAGTAATAAGTGGTTCAATTTTGCCCACTGACATGTTCAAACAGTAACACATTTTCAAGTTAAAGCATAAATTTAAAAAAAAAATGAAATGATTATACTTTAACACTTAACAGGCTGAATTCTTTGGATTTGTAAGATCACAAGCCTATCATAGCTTACCAGTGCTCCCTTCATGTAAACTTATAAAAAAACGGTCAGTTGCTAATGAATCAAATTAAAACATGTTATAATAAAATGTGACTTTGTGATAACATCAAGGCGAAATTTAATGCTTTAACTATTCAGTTAATATGATTTCAGTTTATAATTAACATTTCAACTGTTTTATTACATTCGAGGGTTAATTTTGTAGTTTTCATAGTCACAAGTTTTCAGGAATCTTCAGTACCGTAATGGTGAATTGGTCACGTGACTACCAATATGGCGGCGGTCAATTTATCAATTCTGGGATTGTCTATTGTATTCCAAAAACAAATTGAAAAAAATTGGCTCTGTTTCAATTTTGACCAACAAAATAGTATTTTATTTAAAGATGACTTCTGCCGCCATTGGACGTTTTGTTGCTGTTGTATAGGTATATTCGGCATATATATTTACGTAAAAATCCCAAATAAATGTGTTAATAACAAAAAACTATCCAAAAATAGTTCTAATCCCCCCTTGGTAAATAATCAAAATCCCATTTAAATGAGTTAATTTTTGTGGAAATCTTTAAACGAAAACGTCGACAGTTTAACAACAGGATATCCTCAAATTTCATTATTTTGTCGTAATGTGAGAAAAAGAACGTAATAATTGCAACTTTTATACTATTGCGATATACGTTGTATAAAAATAATTAGTAGTCACTTGGTGTTACGATTAATACAAGAAAATAAACACGATTTGCTCATCACAACATATATGTTAAAATATAGTGAATATAGCTTTACCATTCTTTGTTTCGGTATATACACTTGAGCTTGTTTAGTCATACATCCGAACAAAATTAATTTGCATTTGGTTCAACACTTAATAATTCGAAACTAAATATCCAAGTCCTTTCATTAAAGCAAACTGTAACATTTTTTTTATCAAACATAGTTATTGGAAAGGAACAGTGCCGACCTAACGCTTGCCACTTTAATTTTAACGAAAACTGCAATCCTATACATTGGCCAAATCTCTGGCTCAAAAGCAATACCGTCTTGACAAAAAGTTCTTACATAAAAAGCTTGCCTCATATTGCTTTCTTAAGAACACTTCCAACCTAACGCTGATCCCACTAACCTATCTTAAGAGAAGAATAACTCTTAGGGACTGTTCACAATTAATCCATTTCATCTTCAAGTTGTCTTTGGAACAATACCGATTTAACACTAAGGTTACTTAAAACTGATGTGGCGTATAGCTTGATTAACTGTGCTTTTCTGACTTAACTCTTGCTAACCCTTGCACGTCTTAAGATCATACCGATCTGGTACTGACTAAACTAGCGGTCAGTGAATGCTGGCGATGTATCTCTTGCCTAACTTTTCTTAGTATACTACCGACCTAATGCATGCCCCAAGCTTCCTTTAAAACCAACGCCAACCTAAATCTTGACCGATTTAGCTGGCTCGAAAACGAATTAAATGCCCCACTTAGCTGCTGAATTATTTCCTTAAACTGCTTAAGCTCAGCGTCCAACTAACACATGTCTTAGTTAATTTTTTGCTAAGGCAAAAAAGGATAAATTTTATTTATTATGTATATTATATTATTTAGAGATAATAAAATGTTCATACCCCTTGCAAGTCCACCAATTATTAATTATCAGTCCAAATACTTTAAACAATAAATCAATATTTTCCGAACGGGTTACCATTTGGTATGTTAACACTGTAATTTCCAGCTGTCTGTGGAGAACTTTGCCATTGTTTCGCCAAAAAGCCAATAACAGAACAGGAGACTATCATCTCGTAACCCACCATTTGGCGTAAACGTGATGGATAAGAAATGGCGAAACGCCTAATAAATATCAATTATCTCGCCGTGTCCGTAGCCAATTCTTTCATGCTATCCGTGTTTCAATTGGATCTGGTGTGTATGCGTTTGTTTAGTTACTTGATGAAAATTGGCCTCCTTAAATTTCTATTAAGCGTTAGATCAAACATTACATTTAAGTTTCCTAGAATATATGAAATGGGAGTTTTATAACCTTCTAATGAAAACGTGTTGGTTTGGATTTATTTTCTTTAACGAATCCATATTACAAACGGACAATAGCAAAATGGTACTTTAGGTTAATGTGAATGTTGACGTTTAAGCAATCTTTGCACAATACATTTCAGAGTATGACTTATTATTGATGACTTCAGGAATATTAAACTATTAAAAACATGTATTACTAAATAGTTTATGCACACCATCATTAACCAGGTCCAAGGCTGTCCTTTTTGTTAACGAATAAAAACTACGTCGCCGAAAAACGCAAACATCTTATCTAATAATGCCCACTTTTCAGGAGAGCGAAAAATAGTTTCACGATTTATCGACAAACGCAGCAATTTTGTGGTAACAGCATTATCGAGAAATATATTTTAATATCTCTTTTCACATAAGATGTGGCTTTCAGAAAACAAATTAAGATACGATAATGTAATCTATAGTGTAAAAAATCGAATTCATCAGAATTATAACATCTCAAAAACAAATGAAATGATATTGTTAGACACGTTTAGTTTTGGTGTTGCATTCAATATTAAAACTTCGAAAACCACGTATCTTACATTTACTTTGAAATATTTATATTCGAAAAAAACTTATCTTAAAGACTTCTGCATTAACATCTTGTTTCACATAAATAATCTCAAAACATAAACAATACAGTTTGTCCATAAGATTTTGTATAAAAAAACAAATTACTGTCCAATCATTTTATTTTTTTTATTACTTGATGTTTTTGATTGTTTTCGAAGGTTTATGATTGGCTGTATAGTCTGGTATTTTCGCATTTTATTGGGACTAGATACATCTTTAAATAGCCGAAGAGAGAAAAAATCGGGACACTTTAGATTCGACTTTTTCGTTTTCCACTGACGACTAGTTGACATGGTAAATCAACTCAAACTAAACCACCTTCCGGGCAAAAACAATCAAAATATGCATTGGCTCATGTTCAGTACGCGCTGCAGGTTTTAATTATACCCTTATATGTAAATTTGAAACTGATAGCATTAAAATTATTTAAAAAATATTTCATTTTATCTAGGTGTGACTGTTGCGTTTTCAAAGCGTTTCAGTGTATTTTTTGAATTAATTTAAATAGTTCAAAACCACAGTCTACATTAAACATATCCTTTGATTAAATGATCCTTTGTTTCGAGAAGTAATATGTTGTCATAGAAACGTAGATTTAATATAGGAAATAATCGAATGATATTTAGTTGAACACATTGTTGTCTTTGAAATTATCAAGATCTCATAATATCCATCATTGGATGTGAATGTCAGCGATGAGATGTTAGTTATTAATAACGGCCAGCAAAAGTCAACTTTAAGTCATTTTAACCTATAAAAACTCCGAAATAGTTGTCTGAATCGTTTCTTGAAATACTGCTGAAAACAAAAAAAAAAACAACTGATGTACCGCTGGGAAAACTTGCGCTCGTTTATGATGTAAGTGATGTTCCATAGATAAGATTAAAACAGGTGAATGATTACAATGCATCTTGCTAAATGCAAGGATCAGAGGGTAAGCAATAAAAACATTCTCCTGCTACACTTTAGCTATGCAGAGGTGATGCTAAATCATTTACTTTACATAGGTTATTGCGAATAAAAATTGTAATAAAAAAAGTCAGGAATTAGCAGATGCAAAAAATCTTGGATTCGCAATAATATAAAAGATTGTAGCCGAATTTTTATCTGACATATGTCAACGCCTGACAACAAAGGTGAATGTTTATTATTATTTAATAGATAAAATTAAAATTCAATTGACAGAAACATGTTATTGACATTGGAGGTTTTATTATTTTCCTAATACTTTCATGTTAAGTTTGATTTTACCTGCCTTAAAACAGCTCTGAATAAAGACTGATTCATTTTAATTTTGGAAAGAGTTTCTCAATTATACATACACTTATTTTGCATGAAAAATCCCCTTATTGTTGGTCATATATTTTTGTTCGATGATTGTAGTATTCGATAGCTTTCAAAGTTCCTTTTCCATTAATCGAATAATCACAGTAGGGTTGCTTGTATCGTGTGGCGGCTGTAAAAAGTCTCCCCGTACATTCAATCAATCAGTGATGTTAATATTATATAGCCCTTTGAGAGCACATCGCTTATTTATCTGTAAATATTGAGTTCCGGTAGCCTGGGGGGCATGAACAGTTATATGCATTTTAAGTACTTGTCATGAAATGGTTGAATCCAACCGAGCCTGAAATATTTTGAAATTTGTCGTCTTCAGCGGCTTACAAAGTTCCCTTGGCATCTATTCATTATTGTTGATGAAATTACATTTCGTTGTCCTTCAGGTGCAATGAAAACATTTTATTTGTGATGTAAATCATCGACGGCTCGAACTGACACCAATGGTTTATAATTAAGGATAAAATTGGTTTCAACAGTACTTATTTCAAACGATACATATGTTGAAATTTAATAACATTGAAAGCCAATACATAAAGGATGAGAAAACAAGCTATCAAATGATATTTTATATTAATTCATCTTCATTTAGTCATAACTTGGTGAAGCACAATCAACAATAAAAATAGGTTCAGAATTTATTTTGAAATAAATACTTTCAAAACAAAGTAATATGAGCGGACGTTTTTTTTCATTAACAATATGAAGTCAACTGCAATGTACCACGAATTTACAGATTTCATAATTTATTAAGAAATAAAGGTTAAATACTTTGTTACTTTGTCACTAGTGTAACATTTAAATGCAATCGCTGCGGAATAACGTACATTGTACATTTACGGCAGACTACATTTGGTGCGTCAACGCTTTCAAAGTTTAAGCGTCATCGTTGACGTCACTTCCATCTATAATATATTACGTAAGAGACAAAAAATGGTCAAACCTCGTATAAGCATATAAGTTGTTTCTTTGACAACCAAGTGCATAGATCATGGCAATCTTCCACAATGACGCCTATTTTTCTTAAATACTACTTTAGACAACCCATTGCATATATATTCACTTTTGGTTCAGAGGTTTGCTCTAACATGCTAGATGTGTGTTCTATGATTTCTCCAAAAGTCCCATTTTATTTCTTTGGGGATGGCAAACGCATGATTTTATAGATCATTATCTTATGGTGTAAATATGAAGGAAACCTAATAAGAATTAGTGAACATTTACAATAGAATTCAGTAAATGCATGATCAAAATGATATACTGAAGATGTCATGATTGGTGTAAACAATATTTATTTCTTTGATAAATTTACATATACAATACATCGTAAGTATTTGCAACAGGATTGAGAAGATAAGATTATATTAACTTCTGTAATTTCTCTCCTGAAACGATGTCATGATTACGAGTTCCATCAACGTCAGAGGACCAAATCGTTATATTCTCTAATCAACTACCAGTACAAAAGTCTGCCAAAACCCTGGCAAAAATACATTTAAAGTATTACTGAGTAAGGATACATGCACGTTTTTCTAGAGATATACTTCACACCATTTTAAGTATGGTTTCTTCCATTTGTTTTCCTAAAGAATTTTCATAATCCTAATGTAAATACTACTGAAGTTTTAGCAGTTTTAGAATTTTAACGGAAAATATTTTGAAGTTAATTAAAAGTAAATTTGATTGTTTTATAATGGAAAATATTGTACATTGATATTTAAAAATATTATTCTATTGAAATTTAATTTCGTTTTTCTTCGTTTATGTAGTTCTTGCATATTGCTTGATTTGATTAGGAAGAAAAAAAACTAAATATGAAGATAACACGTAACTAACCTTAGTCAGTATCCTAAAGCCTGGGTAAGATTTCCTATATAGGAATATATTTGATTTTTTTCTTCTCTATCACACGAAGTCTGTCCTCACCAATACATCAGTGCTAAAGATTATTAAACCGTGATTAATTTTGAAACCAGTCTCAAATTTCAAGCATGTGATAGGCTGAAATGGCGACCAGTATTGGGAAATGGTTTTAACTTGCCGATGTCTATTACAAGGAATCTAAGATTTTGCTAACGAAAACTATCTGGAAAAGCCCAGGAACCAGATATAACTAAGGAGAAGAATTAGTAAAATTTAGGTCTCCCTTAACATATCAGCTCGCCCTATTAAAAATCATAACGAATTCATTCATTTTTTAAATTAATTTTCAATATTCTATCTACTTCGCTGATTATAATATAATGAAAAGTATGTTGTAATAATTGAACTCGCGTGATATCAATGCAAAGATATAATTAAACGGTTGATATGCATTTCAAATATCCGCCCCATGCCTATCAAGTCATTTCCTTTTGGCTCTTAAAAGTAATGATTCACTTATTTTGATACTCATGCGTCGTTTTCAATACGTTTAAATAAGTTGGTGTCAGTTCTTGATTATTAAGTTGATAATGCAGCTGTAAAGCTAATTAAGAATTGTACTCTTGCATCAACGTTTACAAATAAGCCATGATAATAATGTCGGTGATTCTACCCAGGTACCCATACAAACCTGAAATTATGCCCAGAGGGGTGCCTTGGGTCGTCAACTACCAAAAATAGCTGGAAATCTAAACCCATTAGGCGGTGCAGAAATTAAAGCTATCAAATCAACAATATCTAAAACAGTGATAACTGAACCAATAATTTATAGACACAGAAACAGAACCGAAAATACAACCATTATGTGTTAGTAAATGATTAAGTTAATCGTCACCTACAGACTGGGACTTCGAGCAGCTAGCGTTGGACCGCCAAAAGCCGACCAAGACTAATTCACACTTTCAAACAAAATTTTTCTTTGAATGTTGTAGAAAACGGCGGCCGATTGATAATGGTTAAATGTCAATGAAAATGCTTTTAACAGGAGTACGGGGCTCTTTATCTGATCGAAATCGGTCCAGTAATTACTGAGAAATAAGCAAAAACCTAAATGAAGCGAGTGATTTTTTGTGTGTACGACATCCAAAACGTCAGGAGGCGTAGCCACCACGTTTAAGAAGTTATAATTGCGCACCAACATATTCAAACAACCAAATTACGAAATTGATGATAATAATCTTATTTTCAATTAGAAACTCTGTACACAACAACATCAACAACAACAACCACATTCTAAACGAACAAACGTATACAATCAGCACAATTCCATAAAATAGCACATTCTTGCAGAAATCGTGAAGATAGAGTCCAAATAATAAACGTTTTGTACTCTGTATATTAGTAAAGATTTTTGAGTAGATGATCATTATTGCAGTCCAATGTTGTTACTTAATTATTTAAAAAAAGGACAATGTACCTACCCATTTTCCAATATAGAGGCTTTATACACATGACAAAATAACTGTAACATTTCGGAGATGTGAAAATACTTATTTCATATTTAATGGATAATTTAAAAATTATTTTGAACACGTTTTGTCAATATGAGAAGCCCAAAAGACACAGTTTTTTTCGATATAACCCCATAGTTTCTTTTTTTTTTTTACATTACTAATGTTGGTGTTCTCAATCTAAAATGATACTTTTTACAGTTTGCATAAATTGGTCTTGATAAAATAAACATACATGTTTGATAGAAGGATGTATTGGCATGCTGCTTTAGCAACACCAATTCTGTATAAAGAGCAGTCTTTGACATAAACATTAGAATAGATAAAACGGGAACTTTGAAAGTTATCGAACACGACAAATATGAAAATATTGTAGGCTCGGTTTGATTGAGCCTGTTCATGGGCAGTAATGGAGATGCATATTACTGTCCACACCGTCTAGCCCCTGGTTGAGCGAAACACAATATGTACGCCAAGTAAACAGTACCATTTCGATCCATCCCAAACGATGGTATACATTTGGCGGTGGACATGGAACGATCTATTATTGAGCCCTGCTGAACTCCTGCCGTTACAGGTTTAAACTCAGATTTGACCCCACTCCTCTGTTTTAACGATTTTTAACGATTAGACAAGTAAGACGTAAAAGTTTGAGGCATTGTCAGAGAAGGTTTATAACTTTAATTTGTACAAAAGTATCTTATGATCAATAAGATCAAATCATTTTTTTAAATCAATGAAAACAGTAACACCATCAATAATTGTTAGCCATGAATCTACTTAATATCTAGAATGTGCTGTATCACATGAATGTTTTTCTCTGAAACAGACTGATGGTAATATAAAATATTTGATTTACGGAAGTTAAATTAAGTATTAATTTAACTGATTTGCATCAAATCGTTCATTTTTTTTCGATATCGTAGGCCCTATAGACATCGACCTGTAGTTATTTGATTAGGTTTGGTTCGGTTTTGGTTATAACCATTTTGTCATGGAATAACACTAGCCAACAATATACAGTAGATCAGGAAAACACCAGAGGCTATACTGTTACTTATCAGGGATGTTATACGTTTAGCAATGTAGTTCCTATGTAGTTTAATGATTTCATGACCCAAAGCATCCTAATCTACAAGATGTGTTTAAATCCAGTTTGTCAATTAATTTGTTGACTTTTAGAGGTGTTACAAAATCTAAGTTAATGAAGTGTCTCTAAGCTCGTATTTTAAATGAGATTTTAATGAGGTAAAACTATCTGGATTCAGTTCACTTCTTTTCATTGCACTTGCATTGTTCACAAAGTGCATATTCAAGATATTAGAAACATAACTTAAGATAAAATATATCGTCTCGAATATTTAGCATGTTTGTAACGTTGATCAATGATAATTATCATAATAAAGATATTATTAATTTCTTATAGGTTTAAACATAATTTTTTAGAAACATTTTCCAGAACTTTTTATTTTAAAAAGAAGTCCATTCTGCTTTTTTAAAGAAATACTTTTATTTTCCAAAAAACTCATCAATTCTAGTATTTACACGATTTATAATGGTCATAGCAATCAGAAAAACACGTGTTTAAACTCAGCCTTACCACAAAGCCCAATTACAAGGAGAAAAAGGTGAAATATGCATATCAGGAATCGTCACATTCAGAAAAAACAGCCTCCCCACACAGTCAAGAAGAAGAGAGGGAGAGAGCATGGTTAATAAAATGATCAGTTTCAAAAGAGACACCACTAACAATTAACAAAAATGAGAACCCGAGGGGTTACCGCCTTGGAACGTTCAGTGGCAAATCAAATTGCCACTGGGGGTTTAAACCAGGTTCTAGGGTGCACCAACCTCACACTTGCCCCAACAGGTTCTCATATCACAAAACAAATACAAGTTGTCTTGGTGAAACAACTCCAACCCACTTATTGGCTCAACAATGTTGCATGCAAAAGCACACAAACATATAAAACATAAGAATTTAATAGCATTGCAAAGCCAAAGGGCGGGTACTCAATGATCTTACCGAGACCAGAGCTCCTGGAGTAAAATCAGCAAGAACACGATGACTGGGATAAAAGAAACAAATCGAGCTTCTAGGTTCTTTTAAGAAAAGATTTCCCCATAAACCTTCATAAACTCTTAAACCCCTGCCACCGTCGTGCAACCAAAGAGGTAAGCATAATGATCAACTGTAGAAGGGTTAATCACCAGGCATGCAGAGCGCTGTAAAATATCATGTTGATAACCTTTCTTTTTAAATTTACAGATGGAAAGAGAGAGCATATGTATATAATGCTATCATTCCTATGGTATACCTCCTGCTTTTTATTTGAGCCTTTGGCGTTCCATGTGATACATGGGATTTATATTCTCAGATGACCTGTAAATAATTTCTTTTTGGTGGCACTCAAAGTTACCTTTTCATCTTATTCAAAACGCTGTTTTAAAAACAATTTCAAAAACTCATCTCTTTAAATAAACACAAACGAACAAACAACGACAAGTCATTGATAAATTGATGATTGATAAAATACGAAAAAAAACTGAAATAAGCATATCAAAAATAAAATATCGAAAAACAAGCTCATAATCTTTATTAAAACGTTTGAAAAGCAGTATTTATTGTGTAGTTACAAAAATAGTGAAATATGCATATCAGGAATGGCCACATCCAGCAGACACAGCCTCGCCACACAGCCAAAAAGAAGAGAAGAGAAGAGAGCATGTTATTACAAAACTCTGTTTCAAAATAGACGACACAAGCAATTAACGAAAGTAAGAAACCGAGGGGTTACCGCCTTAGAACAGTCAGTGGCAAAAAGTTTCTGGTTTGTCTTGGTGAAATAACTCCAACCCACCCACCAACTCAACAATTTGGCATTCAAAAGCACACAAACATATGAACTAAGTGCATTGCAAAGCCAAATTGGTGGGTACACAGTAACTTTACCGAGAACAGAGTACCAGGAGTCAAATTAGCAAAAACAAGATTACAGTGATAAAAGAAACAAATCGAGCTTCTAGGTATTGTTTTTTTACAATACAATACCATTGAACAAGTGTTCTTTCTTAAATTTCGGTATATTCTGTCAGCCAACTTTCACTAGTGCATATTAAAAAACAACATCAGGCTCTTATAAACAATTACTTTTATTCCTTAAGTAATGTAATCTGGATTTAAACAAGAAAGATCATCTATCATAACCAAGTACATTTACTTTAATATTTATCGTGTTTATAGTTAAGGGGTTGGGATGCTGACTTAAGCTTCTTCAATTGACAGCTGATATTAGCTTCTTCGTTAAAGAGTTAAGAAAAGCAGAAAAAAGATCTTCACACTCGGGGAACTAAGTATACTGCAAACTCTTTCACGCTGAATACAACCTCAAACACCAGGCCACCAGGACACCAGCTGTGAAAACTTTAAAATACGCGTGTTTATCATTTTGATAACACTGTTAATGCAGGAGTGCGTCTGATCTACATTATCACATAAAAGCTAATTGTCACCTTTGGGAATTTTATTATAATGATTTCTTCACATACTTTAAGATACAAGCATGCTCCACGTTCCAATGTATTTTTCATGAAAATGGTGTAATAAGAAGCAAGTCAATTATGCAACTAAGGACTGCTTTCTTCGCATATTTGAATCCAGTGAACTATAATTAACACAAATCAACTGAACAACATTCAACAGATCAGCGAGCAACCTAGAGCCTTTGTTTTGCTGAATTTGAACTTTTTAATGCGACTACTTCAGTATTTCTCATTTCAAATTTAAACAATTAGTTTCTGACCTCTTTACAAGCTGATCGCAATAAATTTAACTCGTTCTAACAAATGAGTTTGTTTGAACAGAACAGAAAAGTATCAGGTTGAATTCTGTTTCTTTCTTTTCTATCTCTCTGTTTAATTCCTTATGTTGTTCTTATAATTATGTTTGTTCATTTTCATATAAATTTAGTTAGCTAAGTTTGACTTCAGTGTTTATATCTTTTAGACTTTAAAGAAAATATTTGCATTTAAATACAATTCAGATCTTTATCTCGGAACATGTATTTTATTTTATTATACTGCAAAGAAATTTGCTTGAATTTGATTGGATAATTTGCCGTTGATGTATATCCGTATTTACGGATCGGCCGTAGATATGAACGCACGTGCCTTAATTTCCCTCTCTGGCCTCCCACCTTTTTGTTGTCGTCCGCCATTTTGTTTTGAATTCCCGTAAAAATGCATAATTTGAAACCGATCTTGTAAATTATAAAGCGGTATGCTTAGGGATTATTAAAATTGTTACAGAAAATATTTGTGTTATGTTTTTAAAGTTGAAAACGATCAGATTATTCTCAAATTTGGTAAATAAATAACAAACCGATAGTCCATTCAATTTCTATAGAAGTGACGTCATACAGGTAAATTAATGACGTCAGACATGTAATTATTGAGGTTCTCAGAAGGGAATTAAGCCGTTCGGCATTAAGTAAGCGAAATAAATGAAAAAAATCGATGTTTTCTAATTATTTTTGTCTGAAAAAGTCTTTGCAGTATAATAAAACAATTATTTGGTTCCTTGAAAGGGTATGTGAGGATATATTGCCGGTCTGTGTGTCATATTATCCCTCGCCTGCGGCTCGGGTAATATGACACCCAGACCGGCAATATATCCTCACATTCCCTGTCAAGAAACCAAATAACTATATAATATTTATGGCGTTCTAAAAATAAGAATGGAAAATATAAAAGTTGACTGAGTCTTAAGTGTTCATGCGTACTGAAAAAATTTACCGGTATGATGATAAGGCTTATGAATATTATTTATTCACATTATGATTAAATGAATTCTTATTTGATGTGTAATTGATCCTTTATAAAAGTGAACTTCGGCTTTAGTTAAATCTGAAAATATTTTATTTATGTATCAGAAATAAAACGGTATTTGACGTTTCTGCCTACTGACGTGTGTTTTCGACGATGAAGAATGATATTCAAATTTTTATCAAAAAGGTGAAATATGCATATCAGAAATTGCCACATTCAGAAATAACAGCCTCCCCACACAGCCAAGAAGAAGAAGAGAGAGAGAGAGAGAGAGAGAGAGAGAGAGAGAGAGAGAGAGAGAGAGAGAGAGCATGGTTAATAAAATGATCAGCTTCAAAACAGACACCACAAACAATCAACAAAAATAAGAACCGACGGGTTACCGCCTTGGAACGTTCAGTGGCAAATCAAATTGCCACTGGGGGTTTAAACCTGGTTCTAAACCTGTTGGGGCAAGTGTGAGGTTGGTGCACCCTAAAACCTGGTTTAAACCCCCTTTGGCAAATTGTTTTGCCACTGACCGTTCCAAGGCGGTAACCCCTCTGGTTCTCACTTTTGTTAATTGTTTGTGGCGTCCATTTTGAAACTGATTATTGTAATACATTGCTCGCTTTTCCTCTCTACTTTTTGGCTGTGTGGAGAGGCTGGGTCTGCTGAATGTGGCCATTCCTGATATGCATATTTCATTTTTTTCTAGGGTGCACCAACATCACACTTGCCCCTCAGGTTCTCATATCAACACGCAAGTATTGTAGAAATATATAATGCAAACTGGTAAAGCCTACGTGCCTACGATGGAACGTTTGCAGACTTTCTAAGCTTCAAACTAGCTAAAAAATCATTATAAATTGAAGAGATAGCTGAGTTTATCAAATCTGGTCCAGGAACCCTTCAACAGCTCATTAGGCATTTATATCATGTGCCAGCATGATAAGTTCTGCATTGCAGACTGTTGCATGAGTATATTGTGATAGGTTCCAAATCACTTCAGGAAATACTATTGATAGCATAGAGCACCAATATGAGTTGCATGTTCTTAGCCATTTGCTCAATAATAGCAATAGCAATAGCTCATATCCCATGGGCGACCAGCGTTGATCCAAATCAGCCGGCATATGCGTGCTGTCTGAAGAGGAAATCCTCACAGATCATGATCTCCAGTTTTCGCTTTTAGATTCATTATGTTATTTTGGCTCAAGAAATGAAAATTGTAGATCAAGATCTGACGCTTTGAATGATCTGCATCTTTACGGTCTCCCATGTGATAACGCGTATCTTTGGGGTGAATTATTCAGCCAAGTAATACACACAACACTGTTATAGATCACTTTATAAGACTTTTTTAGCTGTTGTATCAATTTTATAAAATGACCATGTAGGTAACAACATAGCGCTCTACAAGAAATAAAATAAAACAACAATATTTGTTCTCACAAGATTATCTTTTCAGCATTCAATAATATAAAACTTAAACTTTAATTCTTTTTCATCTATTTAAAAAAAATACAATTTGACTTCAGTTCATACGGAAATGCATGCGTTGATGAACGCTAAGCTGCACCAATACATGACGTTATGACGCTTAGACTGAACATCACTTTCCATACGTCACAATACAATGATTTCAGCTGATAGCATTATGATTTATAAGTTTACCAAAATTATGCGTACACGGACTCTCCTTAAATAAATTTACTTACTCCATTTTAGTTTCGTATTGCAGAGATTATATCAACCCAAGTTTCATTCGATTCTACAGTGCCCTCCAAATGTTTGGACAAAAGAAATCTTGGCCGGAAACTTGACATTTTTTGATAACGATAAACATGCATGCAATACAATTAAATAGCATTCACACTAACATTGTCATATAGTCAAAATGTCATTTAAATAAAGTGTCTCGTTAATTGTGCGTGTGTGTGCGTGCATGTTGTTTTGACCGGTTGTAGAACATTCATTTTTAAACATTAATTAAACATAATTACACTAAAAAGTGATCATTCTATAACCCATGCTCTCTTTTCCTCTCTTTTCTCTCTACATTTTAGCTGTGTGAGGAGACTCATATGAATATTTCACTTTATCATTTTGTTTTTTAAATTATTGTACAATAACTTTTGGCGGGCACTGTATATTCCGTGAAAATATGAGACAGTATGTAAGTTTATACTCATTAAAATAACAAATAATGTTGTCGTAAAACGGTATTACTGATATTAAAGTGTCGTTAATTCTGCATATTTTGCAAAACCTATACACGAAAGTACTGCTGATCTTAGATATGAAATCAAACTTACAACTGTGAAAAATAATTAGAACTATAAACCCACTATAACTAAAGATATTCTAATCCAAATGCTGAAATAATGTCAAGTAATGGAGTAAATATACGCAGTAGTGATATCTGATCACAATCACAAGTTAATCCATTTAAAAGCACGTACATTTTTATTAGCTTAAAGGGTAAATGAAAATGAACAGAACTGTTTTCATTAAGTTCTTAGCGTTTAATCTAAAATAACAAAAACTACTTTCTTGGATTCTTTTGGGAGATTCAAATTTTAATTTAAAAACCCAACTTATTTGTCGGTTTGTTCACATACCAGTTGTACGAGAGGACCCAGTATCAGAATAGTTAAGCAATTAAAAATGGAATAAGAATACATTGAAGCCACAGGTCATGGAAGAAAGCTAAAGCGGCATACAAATCTTTCAAATGAAGTTAGTAATATAAGTAAGGCACTTGACAAAATAAATATCGTGTTATTAGGCACCTACAACGACATCTTACACTTGTGTATGAACTTAAAGGGTGAAACTTTCAAGATAAGATAGTATTAACTTTCAGTTAACCGTAAAAAGTTAATGGTTTTTAAATGTCATAAATAGATACTGAATCTGGCATTAAAATACAACATCATAATAATCCAGACACACAAGAAAAAACGACGCATAACACATGGATAGAAATCAGAATACATTCAGGCTAATAGACAGATACGGGATTAAACTAAGGCTTACAGTCGGATTGAAACAGACTGTAAGCAGGATATAAGCAGACTGTAAGAAAAAGTTAATGCTTCATTAACTTTGAGGATAACTGCATGCACTTGCAATAAATGTAAGCATCTTGCAATCAAAAGTTATCAGAAGCTGTCTGCACATGGTAGATACATTATTATTTATGTTTAGCGAAATAATGAATTTTAGATATCATCGTTTGCCTGTCAAAATGACGTTATTGTTGCATTAAACCTTGTTTCTGTACATTCGATGTTATACTGAATTTAAACTTAACATATTTTTTTATTATTAATTGGTTGTTGCAGTATTGCAAAAAATAGTCGTCATATAACTGATTCTAATTCATGAAACTGAAATTACTTTTATCAGTAACGTTTTTTATTAAGTTTACATGTATTGTACTTCTGGCCTTGTACGTTGTTCATTTAACATGATAATGATATGATTCTAACTTAAAAATAATGGGTTGTTGCAGTGTTGCTGTAAATAAACTTCTTATAGCTGGTTCAACTTCATGTTACTGAAATTAATTTGTTAAAATAAAGTTATGTTATTAATTTGACATGCTTTTTCTTGGCCTTGCGCAATCGTGTCCATTAAAATGAAACAAAATGAGCAATACTGCTTAAAAAAATGCCATACGTCTGTTCAACGCGAAAGGTATGAACAAACAGCTTTCACTTAACTTGATCGGTTTAAAACTCTATTAACTGCGTCACGTTTGACAGCATCGGTGACAATTATTCCCCCATTAACTTCACCGAGTTAGCTTATCGCGGTTTAACAGCAGGTGATATTCAAAAACAAACAGTATCAAAAATACATTCGTAATAAATTAGTAATTCGTTTGCAAAACTTCCAAAGAAAACACAATATGAACACTAAATGAAAAAAAGGAAAAATTAATGTCTGAAGTCGATAAAAACAATAATTTTCAAATGAATGAAAATAAATTTATTCCTACATATTTCTAATTAAGGCAAAGAAGTTGTTAAAATCAAAGTCATCTCGTTTTTCAATATATTTGATTAGTTATTGTGTTGATCCAAGATGGAAAATGGTTATTAGTTTTATTTAACGAATCGTCGAGATACTCTGATGAATAAAAGTCCCCGAATACGACATCAATCTAAAAGACCATAGTAAAAGTGTCAACTAACCAAATCGTTGATGAAAAAGGCTGGCAAGTTTGTATGTTTATGTGCTAAGTATTGATGAAAAAATCATTCGTGGGAATAAAATGATGCAATATGCATTAAATATGTGCTTGTACACAGTGCACTTTATGATAACAATACGAGTCCAGACATGATAGAACACCTGTAGTTTAGCGGAATATCTGAGTGGTAAATCAAAGCATTTTCCCGGAAAATCCAGCCTTGATTAACGAACAACCGCAGGGATAATAAGTCTTAAACGACTGTAAATTAAAAATTATTTAACAGCTGTGCATGATATTTATTCAACGTCTATTTTATTTATAACTTTTCCTATGATACTTTGTTTATTTTGTTTATAACCCATTACGTATATTTATCATAAAATGATCAAAAATTTTCCCAAAAAGTTTTCCCCTTGGTAAACAGGGCAATATCGTTGACAGACTGTCAAATACATGTTTCATAACTGACCGTCAAATGCAATATAAATAAAAGAAAACGGCAAACCTTTAGTCATATAACTTGACAAGATATGAACCCATCAAGGTGAAAAGCATATAATTCTTGTTATGGAAAATCTGTATTCATTTATATATTTGACATTTTAGTTATCAATATTAAAATCATTATGACCAACATTGTCTATTACGGCGTGAACTCGCGTCACGATAAAAGGTACCTTCGGTGATATTTTTTGACATTTTAGTTGTCGCTATATTTGGAAAGAACTTTCATTTATTTGTTATTTTATCATAACAAAAAGGTGATTTAATTACACATTATAACAATAAAATGATATTTTTAACGCGAAATCCATAAAAATTATTGTCATATGCCAAACTAAATGACGTCATTTTAAGGATTTACGTCAACTGTCCGACGGTACATTTTCCCGTGACGCGCCCCATTTAATCATGATTTACGGCCTACGAGTTAAAAAAAGGCAAAACAAGGCTGTTGAGCAAGATGGACTAGTACACGAAGAGTTTTCGATTTCGGATTTGAAACCTGTCGGGGCTTTTGCACTTACAGACAAAATAGAGTTCCGCCAGACATTCATTAAATATACCAAATTAAACTTCTGATGCGGTAACACGTAATTTGGGAAAACATTTGTAAACTTGAGAACTACAAATTGTTTATTAAGGTGAATTTGTTTTGTTTTTGCCTTAGATGTAAATACGTCTTCCAGATTGATATAAACTAAACATACTTTCAATTATTCAGTAGATTTATCATTCTGCTTCATACAATTACTGGGTGTGACAGACAGCTCATGAATTGAAAGAAAACAAAACATCAGTGCCCAAGGTTATAAAACTGAGCATGGAAACCAGTCTCAAATCTCAAGGATCTGATTGGCTGAAATGGTGACTGGTCGCCATTTCAGCCAATCAGATGCTTGAGATTTGAGACTGGTTCCCATGCTCAGTTTTATAACCTTGGGCAATAATTTTGTTATACATTTGACAATTTTATAGTACTTTTACCGCTCTTCTCTAAATTATATTTGGCAAAATATATTATATGTTACTTAACAAGTTGGAGAAAAAACAACTTAACATTAAGAGTACTTTACTTTGCACAATGACTTGTCACAATAAGTTTAAAATATTTTTTTTTATTTTGAACCTATACATCGTCTCATTATTGTTAATAAATATATATAATGTTTCGGCTTTTGAAAGAAAAGAAATGGTTGCAGGCACACACTGGAGTCCTTTTGTGAGACGCAGATTATCTTAAATCTAATGTAAATTGGAACATGTTTGTCTACTCGGTGTACATTGATGATTTTAGTATATTCTTATAGGCACTATTATGTATTTACAAAGACGGGGAGAGGCTATTTGTTTATCAGATATGCGCAGAAAATGATGTTGTTATAAATACAACATGGTCATTGTTCTGATCTTACGCTGGAGAGCACGTATATGATTGTGCCAGAAAATGTTTTAGACCTACCTCAGTTTACTAGGAAATAAAAA
Source organism: Corbicula japonica (assembly GCA_038501625.1). Taxonomy (NCBI): domain Eukaryota; kingdom Metazoa; phylum Mollusca; class Bivalvia; order Venerida; family Cyrenidae; genus Corbicula; species Corbicula japonica. The sequence goes on along the minus strand of JAZAYU010000032.1, from coordinate 2,153,988 downwards.
AACTATGGTATACTGGGAATCGAATGAAATTGTTGTAATGTTGTAACTGCGGGTGCCTCCAAACTGGTTGTGCTATGATATGCATAAAAATTCTTACTATATTCAAAGTAGCAACATAGGAAATTCGCTCATTATGAATATGAAATAGACATTAGTGATACGACACAGTATACTTTGGTTGTTTCTGAAAGTTATTAATTATGATACTCATACTCATAATACCTTCATATATATGTGTTTTATAGGATTTGAAGATATAGATCACCCGCCACATCCGTTCAGTCTGATCAGGATTAAAACTGTTCGCTTCTTGGTCAAAAAATAACATAATGAATTAAAAAGCGAACAGTGTAGCGTCTCAGAAGACGGCATTAATAGGCTCAGATTGATTGTAGGTTCATGGCGCTTAATTCTGCAAAGATGTCGGGTTTCTTTACAAAAGCTTTACTTTTGAAGCATTGAAATCGGTATGGCAAATGAATTAAACTTTTATAAGATCACATACATCCAGATTAGGTTCAAGACTGCAAGTCCACCGAAAGAAGACACCATTGTATTTCTCATCGTCGTTTTTTACTCATTCATCTAAATTCAAAGCAACTTCATTTTGTTTAATTTTATCAATTGAATATTCAATTAATTAAAAAATAAATGTTACCAGCATAACAGTAAACAATGTTCTCCTTACTTCACGGTTAACTCTTCTACCTCGGTTATTGATCAATTTACTAAACTCTTATCTTCGCATTTAGTTCGAGGGAGCTCATGAAAAGAAGTCACTTACACACTTATTTTTTTATGATGCTATTTTTGTTGATTTCATTTCAGGCCTCTGTTCTTGGAATAACGGCCGAATGCAACATGTTTGGATTTTGTGGGGGATTTTTAGTTAATTGATCAGGGCAACTGCTGCTTTTTTGCTATTTGTAGAACAGAGCTTGACAATTTAATGTACACAATATATCTGTAGATCTTGTATTTAACATAGTTATATAAAGAATACGCAAAAGGAACTTTTAAAGCCACTGGACACGAAACACAATGAAAATACTTCACGCCCGGTTAAATTCACACATGAATATAACTAAAACATACAATTCCACTAACAAAAACCGTTCACGATATTAAAATGATACCAATTTTTGCAATATTCATTAAATATGTGCTTGCACACATTGCACTCCATGATAACAATACAAGTCCAGACATGATAGAAACACCTGTAGTTTAGCAAATATCTAAGAGGTAAATCAAAGCAGTTTCCTGGAAAATCCAGACCTGATTAACCTGACAACCTCAGGGATAATAATTCTTAAACGACTGCAAATTAAATATTATATAACAACGATGCGCGGTAACTGTAAAACATCTCTCTAATAAATCATTTTTCGTAACTTTTTTTTGATAAGTCAAGATTTGTCTCGTGCGTGCTTCGGTGATGCAATATAATGATTGTTGAAATTTAACTGGATTAACGAGAATGCTTGTTTTTGTTGATCCTCATTGAATGTATGTTTTTCGTAGATGTATCAGAAATCGTTCAGATATGATTGTTCCGTTGTTTACAAAGCAATGAAGGCGTTGCAACCAAATTAAATACATATATATTACATATAAGCATGTATTTGAAAAAAAAATGAAATAAATTAAAATGATTTATTGGCTGATAACATGACAAATCTGAGACTTTTGTTAGCTCAACTTGTAATATGTAATAGAAACTAGCAAATTTGCATGTTTGGCTCACACCTTTTATCACGACATGAGAGCGACCAGAAAATTATACAGTTCACTTGTGATCCCTCACAAACGATAGACAACACAAAACTGTTATCATTGAAACAACGGCGTATGGTTTCCATACTTGCTTTTAACGAGAAACCTGGTGTGAGTTGAGAATATAAGCCATAAACCATGCATATTAGACAAGGAATATAAAAAACATCCTGGGTTAATTCTTTAAGTGATTGAAAATACCCATATACTTGATAGGTTATTAAAACCAACAGTATAAGGCGGGCAAAAATATTTAAACCGAAATGCCTGTAAACAGAACCATTTATAACGCACATCAGAAAAATTCAGCCTCACCGTGATACCGAATTGTAGAAAAAAAAATCAATATTCGTTTATTATATGTTCGATTAAAAACATAAGACACATTGATGGTTACCACCTTTGATCGTTCAGTGAAAAAAAAAACAACAAATTTATCACTGAGGGTTTTAATTGCACCAACTTCACACTTGCCCTGCCAGAGTATCAAGAAAAATATGCACAATATGTCTTGGTAACTGAACTTACATACTAAAGCAGACACAAATAAAAGAGAAGTAGCTTATCAAATAGTCAAGGGTAGGTACTGGATGACCAGTCTGTCTGAGATCATAAAGACTGGAATCATCAGATGTGTGAAGTTAGCGGCCTGGCGGCGTGCAGTTAGCGACCTGGCGGCGTGAAGTTAGCGGCCTGGCGGCGTGAAGTTAGCGGCCTGGCGGCCTAGTGGCCTGGCGGCGTGAAGTTAGCGGCCTGGCGGCCTAGCGGCCTGGCGGCGTGAAGTTAGCGGCCTGGCGGTGTGAAGTTAGCGGCCTAGCGGCCTGGCGGCGTGAAGTTAGCGGCCTAGCGGCGTGAAGATGGCTGAATTTATCGCAATTAACGTTGATCTTAAAAACTGATTGAAATCTATTTTTACAGATATAATGTAAATTGCAGGGGTGTATAAGAAAGTTATCGACATGATTTAGCTTTTATTTTTTAAATCAAAGTTCTAGCTTATCTGCAGAGACGACTCGGAATCTATTTGTACATTCACTTCCATGTACTCTTTGTAAATTACATTTCAGTTGATGATAAAGAACTATGTTTGATTGTTTAACTTTTCGAAGCCTGGCGGCCTGGCGGCCTAAACTGAATATTTATCATAATTTATGTTTATCTTTAAAACGGCTTGAAATCAATTTTTACAGCATGCAATGTACATTTCAGGGATGATTCAGTAAAATATCAACAAAAACTAGCTTTGATTTTTTTTAAGTTTTCGAAGCCTGGCGGCCTAGCGGCCTAAACTTAATATTTATCATAATTTATGTTTATCTTTGAAACGGCTTGAAATCGATTTTTACAGCATGCAATGTACATTTCAGGGATGATTAAGTAAAATATCAACAAAAACTAGCTTTGAATTTTTCTTAAGTTTTCGAAGCCTGGCGGCCTAGCGGCCTAGCGGCCTAAACTTAATATTTATCATAATTTATGTTTATCTTTAAAACGGCTTGAAATCGATTTTTACAGAATGCAATGTACATTTCAGGGATGATTAAGTAAAATATCAACAAAAACTAGCTTTGAATTTTTTTTAAGTTTTCGAAGCCTGGCGGCCTAGCGGCCTAAATATAATATTTATCATAATTTATGTTTATCTTTAAAACGGCTTGAAATCGATTTTTACAGCATGCAATGTACATTTCAGGGATGATTAAGTAAAATATCAACAAAAACTAGCTTTGAATTTTTTTTAAGTTTTCGAAGCCTGGCGGCCTAAACTTAATATTTATCATAATTTATGTTTATCTTTAAAACGGCTTGAAATCGATTTTTACAGCATGCAATGTACATTTCAGGGATGAATAAGTAAAATATCAACAAAAACTTGCTTTGATTTTTTTTTAAGTTTTCGAAGCCTGGCGGCCTAGCGGCCTAGCGGCCTAAACTTAATATTTATCATAATTTATGTTTATCTTTGAAACGGCTTGAAATCGATTTTTACAGCATGCAATGTACATTTCAGGGATGATTAAGTAAAATATCAACAAAAACTAGCTTTGATTTTTTTTTAAGTTTTCGAAGCCTGGCGGCCTAGCGGCCTGGCGGCCTAAACTTAATATTTATCATAATTTATGTTTATCTTTAAAACGGCTTGAAATCGATTTTTACAGCATGCAATGTACATTTCAGGGATGATTAAGTAAAATATCAACAAAAACTAGCTTTGATTTTTTTTTAAGTTTTCGAAGCCTGACGGCCTAGCGGCCTAGCGGTCTAAACTTTATGTTTATCTTAAAACGTCTTGAAATCGATTTTTCAGCATGTAATGCACATTTCAGGGGTGAATAAGCAAAATATCAACAAGAACTAGCTTTGCTTTTTTTAAGTTTTCGAAGCCTGGCGGCCTTCTTGATTCTTTGAAATTCGATTTTATGCATGTTTTGAATGTCCAGCAGTGCATTCTGCGTAATGTTTGACGATAGAACAAATCCATATTCTGCATATAACCGCAATTACGGAGGCTCGGATCTGTACAGTCTTCTAAGCTTGTCAAACAATCTATACATGGAATCAGAATTTAAACCCTCGCAAACATATATGTTTACATTTAAGATATGTCCCTCTTTTAATGAAATAAATATCCGAAACCGAGACCAGCCTCGGATTGGTGCCTTACGTCTTTCGCTTTAACCTGGATTTCTTTGTTGCGGTCTCTTCTGGTATGTAGAATAATTTTCAGATCTCTTTTGTTGCGAGTAAAATGGTATATAAAACATGAAAACTGTTCATCAAGTGGCGGAGATTTAGGACGACGTAATGTTTACTTATACAAAGAATGCAATATTCTGCATATACCCGGAATTACGGAGGCTCGGATCTGTACAGCCTTCAAAGCTGGCCAAACAATCTATACATGGTTGGAACCGGAATTTAAACCTTCGAAAATATGTATGTTTGCCTTTACGATATGTCCAAATTTTAAAGACAAAAGATACCAGTAACCGAGACCAACCTCGGATTAAAGCCCTCCTTCTTTCGCTTTAACCTGGATTGCTTTGGTGCGATCTCTTCCGGCATGCTGAATAATTTTAAGATCTCGTTCTGGCGATTTAAATGGTATATAAAACATAAAAACTGTTCATAAAACGGTGGAGATTTAGGACGACGTAACGTTTAACAATAGAACAAATCCATATTCTGCACATAATCGCAATTACGGAGGCACGGATTTGTACTGTCTTCTAAGCTGTACAAACAATCTTTATATGGTTGGAACCAGAATTTAAACCCTCACAAACATGTATGTTTACCGTTACGATATGTAACTCTTTCCATGAAATAAATATCAGAAACCGAGACCAGCCTCGGATTCGAGCCCTACTTCTTTCGCTTTAACCTGGTTTGAATTAGTGCGGTCTCTTCAGTCCTGTAGAATAATTTTCAGATTTCTTTATTGCGAGTAAAATGGTATATAAAACATGACAACTGTTCATGAAATGGCGGAGATTAAGGACGACGTAATGTTTACCCAGAGAAAAAATGCCATTTTCTGCATATAATCGCAATTACGGAGGCTCGGATCTGGACAGTCTTCTAAACTAGCCAAACAATCCATACATGGTTGGAACCGTAATTTAAACCTTCGAAAATATGTATGTTTATCTTTACGATATGTCCCTATTTTAAAGAAAAAAATATATCAGAAACCGAGACCAACCTCGGATTAAAACCTTCCTTCTTTCGCTTTAACCTGGATTGCTTTGGTGCGATCTCTTCCGGCATGCTGAATAATTTTAAGATCTCGTTCTTGCGATTAAAATGGTATATAAAACATAAAAACTGTTCATAAAATGGTGCATATAATCGCAATTACGGAGGTTCGGATCTGTACAGTTTTCTTATCTGGCCAAACAATTCATACATGGTTGGAACCAGAATTTCAACCCTCGCAAATATGTATGCCTACCATAGTGATCTGTACCTATTTGAAATAAAAGAAAAATCAGAAATCGAGACCAGACTCGGTTTCAAGCCCCACGTTTTTTTTAATTTATTTGCATCGCTTTAGTTGAATTTCCTCAGGCCTGCAGAACAATATTAAGATCTCGTTATTGCGAGTGGAACGGTACAACATGATAACTGATCATTAAATGGCGGAAATATAGAACGAATACCCAACTCACTGCTGGCAGTGGATTCGATCTCATTAGGGTATTCGCTGTCAGTGTAGAGCAAATACCCAAATCACCACTGGCAGTGGATTCGATCTCATTGGGATAACAACAAGAACTAGCTTTGATTTTTTTTAACTTTTCGAAGCCTGGCGGCCTAGCGGCCTAAACTTAATATTTATCATAATTTATGTTCATCTAAAAACGTCTTGTAATTGACTTTTTCAGCATGTAATGTACTTTTCGGGGTGAATAAGCAAAATATCAACAAGAACTAGCTTTGATTTTTTTTAAGTTTTCGAAGCCTGGCGGCCTAGCGGCCTATACTTAATATTCATCATTATTTATGTTTATCTTAAAAACGGCTTGAACTGGATTTTTACAGCATGCAATGTACATTTCAGTGGTGGATAAGCAAAATATAAACAAGAACTAGCCTTGTTTTTTTTTTCGTTTACACTCGGTACAGATTTAAATTTTCTAAAATTAACAATCTCGGTAATAGATTGCATCTGCCGCGGTCATTTACTAATTGAATTCTACTCAGAACACTGTCAGCCAAAGCATACGTTGTTAGGTAGGGAGTGGAGACAAATGTCACAAATGACGAAAACTGGCTATAATTTCAAAATACATTTCAAACAGCGATTCCAGAGTTTTGATGCAGAAGGTATTTCCTTTTTGTATGTGTCTGTGCTACATATACGATAATACTATTTCAAGTTATTTGAATTCAGTCTCGGGACAAAACATTTCTTACGTTTATTTGGCTGGCAGTGAGAATTGAAAAGATGCAGCACAAATATTTTGCTGTAGAAACCGGAAGCAGACATAAATTGAGATATTTTTCTCGAATCTTTTCGTTTGCGAAACCATTGTAGATCCAGATCAGCCGGCACATCCTGATAGGATCTGCACTGGTCTCATTTTGGTCAGAAATAACCTAATGAATCAAAAAGCGAACAGTTTAGATCCTGATCAGATGGCACGGATGTTCCGGCTGATCTGGATCTAAACTGTTCGCCCTAGCAATAAAGGTGTATCTATACAGGAAAGGGTTAAGTTTTTGTTAACAATACAATCACTGTATATAAACCGATTGTATCATCTACCGGATATAGCGAGCTGATTGTCACAAAAACATTATAGACAGTTCAAAAGTGAGTGGAGTTTTTATCTTTTGTAATTAAAAATCAAATCGTCATATATATGTTTTACGGGCGATTGTTGAAGTCCTTGTTATGAATGATATTGTTTCCCATTGTATACAATACACTTTTGAAAAAATAGCTGAAGTCACTCACACAAAGTACCGTTTGCACTGTGTACTGTTCCAAAATCAATGTAAATGTTTATATTATAACATTTTTGGAGACGTACTTTCTTGCTAACGATGATGTAACATATGAGTTTTATTCTTACAATAATCATATTGCTGTATCTCATCAATTAAACATTAATACATTACACCAAACTCACAAGCAGGTTCGACCCAGACTCTATCATTTATTGAACATCTTTACTCAATCTTTTGTATTAATATCGTGATCTGTATGTATCAGTTATATAGATTGTTTAAAGATGGATTCAATATATTTTTCGGATTTAAGAACAATTACTTGAAGTAAAAAGCATTATTTAAGTACTACGTACAGAAAAATGATACGTAATAAAATATAAAGGTCTCGCTGCCTTTACATACTTCGGTGACACGAAACAATTTGATCGGTCTGACTTCAATAGTAAGTGTACTTAACAAACCATGGGAAGTATCGCTGTCCTGAGGGAGAGACCACGAAAACGCGAAAACACGATGCGAGAACGCGAAACAACAATGCGAGGTCGCGAAACAACGATGGGATAACGCGATATTGATATTGCCTTCTCGCATCGTACTTTCGCGTTCTCGAATCGTGTTTTCGCGTTCTCGAATCGTGTCCTCAGGACAGAGAGACCACGAAACGCGAAAACACGATGCGAGAACGCAAAAGTACAATGCGAGGGCGCGATATTAATATCGCGTTCTTGCATCTTACTTTCGCGACCTCGCATCGTGTATTTGCGATCTGGGATCGCGTTTTCGCGTTTTCGTGTTCTTGCCCAAGAGGTCGACAGGAAGTGTCGGAGTAATATTAGGGTCATAGGAACCTTCTGAAACAACAGATTTATGAAAACTGGGATCCTGGGTGAAAAGAGAATTTGCACCTCCAGTAACATCTGAATCCGGAGTAATGGAATCTTGAACAGGAAGAGAACTGGAACCCTCCTATGTTGTTGTATTGGTCCTGAGCTCTGTAGACTGCCTACTAGCTCTGTAGACTGCCTACTAGGAGTAGCTGCCTACTAGGAGTGGAAAAATAAATAAGTTATCTCTGAGCTGGGACTCAATTACCGATTTAATTTGACAGCTAGAACTGTTTAAGTGGTTCTGCGAGTACTGGGAGGAGACCAATTTTGAGAAAAGCGGTTATTCTGTCTTTAGATCTCTGTCACCGGCAGGTTTGTCTATAACCCGGTGTGTGCTGAGGAAAACAGGTTTCAACCACAGATGTTTCAATGTCTATTGCCACAGTTGCCTCGCTGTTTCAATGTGATTCTCTAGATTTCGTATAGTTTTTTAAGACTTAGAATAGGCTTTTTAACCCGGTGCAGATTGGGGAAGTAACGGAAGGGAGTTATTAGGAATTCAAACCTTCCTATGAAGAATTCTGTCTTGTCCCTTACCATCTTCGCGTCGAACTGTGTACAATATAATCTCAGGATATGGCAATATACAGTTGGGGCTCCTAATGATGTGCAAGCGTGTGATTTCCCTCAAAATGAACTTGAAGGACCAGTACCCTTTCGCTGACCTCAAGTCTGGAGGCACTGTCCTTGCTGTCAAATGTAGCTTCTTCCGTGCACCCTGTTCCGCGGAGGCCTCTGCAGCAAACTTGTAAGCATACTGCAAGCGATTCTGCATGTAACCATGGGGTCAACTGAGCATTCACGAGTGCGGTACCCAAAAGGCATACAAAACAAGCCGAAGGTGACACCCAAACATTAATAAATGGGGCAAAAACCCTATGGCGTTACTTTAAGTGACAATGCATGCCTGGGCAATGGGGCCTATGAACTAATTCCATTTAGATTTCCGGTCTGTCTATAATGTCCATGCACCTTAATAAGTGTCTGATTGAATCCTTCGGCTGGATTGCCCATGGGATGGTACGTAGTGGTTACCTAGGAAGCTTAAGGACTTTTTAAATGACCTTATTTTCAAAAATGCGGCCCTGGTCACTGAACAGCCTCTCAAGAAAGGAGTAAAACCTAATTAAATGTTCATAAATGGATTTAGCTGTTTTCTGAGCGGTCTGATTTCTACAAGGCACGGTCTGAGCATACCGAGTGAAATGGTTTGTAATGACAAGGACATGCTCAAAGCCCCTTCCGATCACTTTAATTTAAAGAGCCCATACAGACTAACTCCATTCATTACATATGTTTCAATTAGTGTTTGCACCACCGCTGCAAATTTTGGAGAAAACTTATTTTTCTGAAAGCTTTCATCGATTACCCGCCCTTTTGCATTACAATACGATTTGCTTCTTTATGTTTCACATGTTTGCGTGCGTTTGCATACAAAATTTCGTGGGTGCGTGGGTGTTTTAAGGGGAAGACGAAAGGCGTCTGTTGACAGCTCGGTGTCTAAAATATAGATCATATGCGCATTTATAAGCTTACGTGCAATGTTGTTGTTTGTGAATAAACGAAAATTAAAAAGGAGGCAGCATTTCTGTAAATAACGATTGACAATACTTAAAGCGGACAACTCAAAAGCTGCATTTGCAGTTTAGCAAAGGACACTAGTAGTGTATATTATATTGTTATTTACTATTAACCAATGCCTGGAGAAGTCGAGGAAATGTGAAGCAATGTTATATATGGTTACTTGATCTCAAAAATATCTTGTGCACATGAAATGATTGAAGGTCCCCGAGACTCAACAATGTTAGATATCCGTTTGGTTAATTTTGCTTACATTACGCGTTAAAAGCTGAAGCTCCAAAGTACACATAACCAATGTTCTAACTAGACCGATCATAGAAATTAAATTTCTCGGAATGGAAATTGAGTACACTTTTCTAATCTGAAACATAGTAAGTGAATCATTTTACTTTATTTTTACGAAAATATCATTATCATTTGTCCTTAATTGTGGGTATAAATCAAGAAGAAGAGAACATGTCTGTTTTTAAAAAATCGCCCATAATATCGGGGTGTCCGTAATATCGAGTGTCCGTTATGAGGGGTTTTACTGTATGCATTTCCGTTACTGTCCATGAACATACCAAACCTGCAATATTTTCATATTTGTCGTGTTCGGTGATTTTCACTTTTCATCTATTCCACACATTGGGTAGTCTCAATGTTTATCAACTCCGAATTCTGCTAGGTTATTTTTCGCAAAATGCAGCGGGTGCGGTTTTGATTATATGTACTTTGTAAGGGTAATTGAGCCAAAAATATCAACAAGAAGTAGCATTAAATTAATGTTTTAGGAGAGAAGATGGCGGCCTAGCGACCTAAACATAATATTTATCAACATTTATTCTTAACTTTAATAACGTGCACGCGAGAGCTGGCAAATTTACCATAAAGCGCTAGCGCGCTTTATGGATTTGCCAGCTCTCGCGTGCATGTCCAATCTGCATGAACCACACCAAAATAAGAATCATTCCTTAATTAAAGATAAATATAAATTATGATAAATATTAAGTTTAGGCCGCTAGGCCGCTAGGCCGCCAGGCCGCCAGGCTTCGAAAACTTAAAAAAATTCAAAGCTAGTTTTTGTTGATATTTTACTTAATCATCCCTGAAATGTACATAGCATGTCTGTAATGTACATTATATCTGTAAAAATAGATTTCAATCAGTTTTTAAGATCAACGTTAATTGCGATAAATTCAGCCATCTTCACGCCGCTAGGCCGCTAACTTCACGCCGCCAGGCCGCTAACTTCACGCCGCCAGGCCGCTAACTTCACGCCGCCAGGCCGCTAGGCCGCCAGGCCGCTAACTTCACACATCTGGAATTATCATATGGCAGAAAAAAGCAGAAACCGATTGAGTTTCTGTTACATAAGTATAGTGCTAACGAACAACAGTCACTGCGGTCGCTATCGATAACAACACTGGCTATGGGCACGATTTGTTGATAAAAAGTAATGAAGTTTTAACGTTAATTAGTCATGTTCAATGATTGAAAAGAAAACAACAACAACAACACAAAGAGGAAGTCGAGGTCGAGCAGTGGACCAGAACGCAAAGAATCTATAACAAAGTAATATATACATATCAGGAATCGTCACACTCACAAAACACAGCCTCCCCACGCAGAGAGAGAGAGAGCATATTTGTTATAAGTATGTCAATCAAATAGGACGCCACAAACAATTAACGAAAAAGAGAACCTTTGGAGATACCGCCTTGGAACGGTCAGTGGCAGAACACATTGCCACTGGGGGTTAACAAAAGATAACAAACGAACTTTGAAAGCCACAGAAAACGACAAAATGAAAATAGTGCAGGTTCAGTTTAATTCTTTAGTTTATTTCTTAGGCAATACTGGAAATGCACATTTCTGCCCACGCCGCCTAGCCCCAGATTGAGCGCAACTCAATCTTTACACAAGTTAACAGCACAATTTTGATCCATCCCAATTTACTTGATATGGTCGCTAAAATAAAAAGCCCGATCAGAATCGACTATCCTGGCTTATACAATAAAGTTCCAAAGAAACTTCACTAAATAAACCAAATAAAACTTCTAATACGATAACACGTAATTAGGAATTATTTTTTAAGCTGGAAACTTACAAATTGTTTATATTCGTTTGTTTTTTGCCTTAGATGAGAAAAGATCCCCCACGTTCTAAACATACTTTCAATTTTTAAATAGATTTATCATATAATTTTTATACAATTACAGGGTGTAACAGACAGTTTCTGAATTGAAAGAGAACAAAACAATAGCTTCTGCAAACACCCTCTCCTCTGTCTGCAACAAATCTGCGGTCACATTGAAGATTGCATACTGCGATTGTTAAACTATATCAATCGGTTCGGGCTAAACATACCTTCAGAATTTTAAAAGATGTAGCATACAATTTTAAACAATAACAGGGTGTAGAGAACATAACATCAGCATCAGAGAACACCCTCTTCCTGCAACCAATCTGCGGTCACATTGTGGTTGTTAGACAATATCAGTCAGGGAGGGCTTTTATCAAACACTTACCACGATTCCACAAATATTATTTTTACAGCCGCGGTTTGGGGAGTTTGAGTATATAAAAGAGTAACCACAATTCTGCAAACATTATTTAGGATAGCAAGCATCTTGTCAAACAAGCTTTTCACTTAATTTATTGCACAAACAAACATGTCAATTTCCTTAAATGTATTTAGTAATAACTTAAACTTAATAATGGGATTTATAATACGTTGAGGAACTAGTTGTATTAAAAAAAGATTTCATCACCAAGGGATTTACAAAAGTTATGTTAAATTAAAACGAAAGGAAATTTCGATACGTATCCTGAAATAGGTTTTTGATTGTCTTGCCTTTATATTTTACGTTGCATATCATGATGAACTACAGGACTTCTGTTGTTAAAATCAAATATCTGTAAGTCACATTAAAAGACATTTTATATGCTCTTGATCGTTGCAGATTTAATTATAGGACGACGATGACGATATTCTGCTGCTGCTGCTACTTATGATGATGATTATTATTATTATATTATTATTATCATTATTATTTTAAATTATTATTATTATTATTTTAAATTATTATTACCAGGTATTATTATTATTATTATTATTATTATTATTATTATTATTATTATTATTATTATTATTATTGTGATTATGATGATGATAGTTAATTTAAATTATAAACATAACATTCTTGTAGAAATAAAATATAATTAATTAGGAAAAATAAAAAGACCTTAAATAATAATTATCTAAAATATGACTTACCAATATATTACATCCACTTAATATTAAGCGTCTGTTGCACAAATGAACAAATACAATTTAAACAGCATTACTTTAAACGTTTCTTGTTTCAAAATATAAATACCGTCTCATTCTATAATACTACGTTATAGATATATTGTTTCAATTCTTGAATGAAATAAAATGGGTACCCGCACAATCATTGGAGTCATTCCGTGAGACGCAGATTATCTAAGATCGGATGTAAATTGAAACACGTCTGTCTGCTCGATGTACAACGATGATTTTGGTAGATTCTTATAGGCTCTGTTATATTTACAAAGCCGGGGGAGCGCCTTTTTATTTATCAGATATAAGCTGAAAATGATATTGTTATTAATACAAGATAGTCATTGTTCGGTTCTTACGCTAGAGAGCACGTTGATAATTGTGCCAGATAAACATTTAACTTCCTAACTTTTAGACCATCCTAAATTAGATCGAACATAACATGTTATATTGAGGATCGAAGGCAATTTGCGTCAAACTGCACCTTCGTGTGACACCAAATCGGCTATGCCATTTATATGAGAAACACTAGTGCAGTAAGGAAACTTGAGTTGATATAAAGATAAAAGAGATATATCGGTTGTTTCCGGAAATTAGACCACAAATGTATATTGATAATAGTAAATTTCGATTGACCCTCCGAGTTCGGCGCAAATTTATAATTTATATCCAGGGTATTGCTAACGCTCATTCATGACTAAGAAATAAGAAAAAAAGTTAACGATTTCAAATTAAGGAACAGAGCTCGAACATTTTACTGCGCTTCTCTAACTGAATTGTGTACTGTACCGTATACCCGATCTTAGTTTTAGACGGTGTTGATTTCTTAATCTCATTTTAATATTAATGCAAAAACTATTGATGAGGTAATGAAAGTGTACAATCTGAAAGCTTTGGCATATAGTCCAAAGATATATACCAAAGCTTTCAGAGTATATTTGCATTGAACAAGAAAACAATTTTAATCGCGGATCTGAGAATTGTCATATATCACAAATACTCGAACGGCAAACTAAAAAAATAGGTTCCTTATTTCAAAGCTTTTTGGTCAATATCCAAAGCTATACCCTTTTGAAATGCAGTTTGATGAACGAAAGGGGAATGTTCAAAGCCACAAATTACTACACTTTTGAAAATAACACAGGATCGGTTTAATTACGATTGTTCTTGGACAGTAATGGAAATGCATATAACATCTCACGCCGCCTACACCCGGGTTGAGCGCAACGCAAAATCTACAAACGTAAGGTGTAAACATTGTACTATCCCATACGAAGGCACTAATAGGGCTTTATTCCCATAAATAACATTCCGTGATCAGCTGTGGTCTGTCCACTTATAAAATAATTGGTTTGCCCTATATGAGAATTCATTTTGCAGAAATGAGCAGAGCTTTATTTTGACAGGGGATTTGATGAAATTAATCCATAGCATTACAGAGAACTCAAAGGGCAACAATTAAAATGATTTATATAGTTGAGGTGATCAAACTTTTTCCAAGCTACAATGGTTAAGATATTGAAACCTCTCAAATAAGAACATGCCCATATATAATTTTGTACTAATAACAAACATAAGTATATATTAAAATGTATAATTAAAACTGTAGAGGGCCTGTAAACAAAGAAATTGTCATGTTATATTTTACACAATGTAGGAGTGAATATATTTAATACTGAGGTTGTTATGTACAGCGTTACTATCACAGTAAAATTCCCTCAAGACAGGGCTGAAGGTTATAAAACTGAGATTTGTCGCCATTTCAGCCAATCAGATGCTTGAGATTTGAGACTGGTTTCCAAACTCAGTTTTATAACCTTCGGCCCAGGTCCTAAAATGTACTAATTAGTTCGAACTTTGGCGAAATTTTTCCATATCCAGTCATTTATAGGCATTATATAGTAGTACAATTAATATTAACCACATCTTCACCCTGAACTGTAAATGGGTAGCTTTAAGATGCTTTTTTCTTGCCTTAGTCCATTTATTTCTCATACATAAATTTACATTCAAAATCTAATAACTTTATTATGCAAACCAATGCTAACAAGTTAGAACAAAGTGAGGTGACGTACATTTATTACAAGGTTTTTAACATCAAATATTTTTTGCACATGATGATAATACATCTCATATTGTTGTAGAAGCTACTTTTTGCGATCTTTCAGAAATTTTCAACGCGATATTAATTCTTGTTGATAGCCCAATTCTTGTATGGCTTTGTATGTTTGCCAAGTTATGTTTACTTTGATAGTTTTAAAATTCCGGGCATTGCATGCCATGTAATGTCGATCATGCTACCGACTGAGCTACACGGGGACAACAAAAAAGGTTTATCGGACAACGCTGATAAACATAATCATAACCGCATGACATCGGTAACCGATTATTTAATGGTAAAAATACTGACTTTAAATACGGGGAGACTTTCTATGGCTGCCACAGTGAATGCTTGTTCGCCGATGTTATTTCAATCTCTCTCAATCTGCTTGAAGAATGAAACCCATTATCTTTCATCAAATGTTCCTAACCCGCAAACTTTAAAAACTTAAGTAAACAGTTAGAACCAATAAATCTTCTTGCATCGTATTTGCAACATTGGATACACCTTGAAGTAGATATGACTAATGAAGAAATATCATTAACTCTACATGGTTTGCAAAACGTAAAACAGCTTTATTACTTTTTAACTATTAGTTTTAGATATAAAATCAAATCAACAACTGAGAAATATAATTAAGAGAATTAAATGACAACTAAAGACGTTGTTATCAAATCTATGAAAAAAATATGAAAAACATCATCGAATAAATGCATATTATTGTGTTATTTAACAGATAATCTTATCTCTCACATCCCAGCTCGCCGTAGTTTCTATTCCTTTTGTACAACGCAAGTATTCTTTCTTATCTACCACAGGCATGTTGCAACTGTAATTCTATTTATTATTATATCATTTGATTTGTTTTCTATATAAACAAAAAGTGCGCATGCTTTTGATTTAGTTCGAGGAAAATAATAAAGGATTGAATGTTTGTCACCAAATATAAAGCACTTTGATAAAAGTTTCATCTAGGTAATTTTAATAAAAACGCGATATTGATAATTAAAAATAAAAAAGATTCATTGTTTCACAAACATTTGAGGCAATTCTGAAAAAATGTTATTTTATCACAGCATTAAAAAGGAAGGTGGGTAACTTAGTTCTCAAATTATTTTACAAATAAAAATAAACCCAGTGAAGCAACATGTAAAAGCTTGCTATGAAAGTCAACTTATGACAACATCCAAAAGTTGTTTTTTTTCAAAATTAGCGCATGTTCTAGCATCATGCTCAAATTGGCTAGTAGATAACAAGTTGTCTTTGGAATACAGTAACTATTAACAAGATATTATCAAGTGAAAGGAGTGTTAGTACTATTTAAGAAAGTTAAATTGGCGTTTTAATTTCGTATACAGATAAGAAAAGTGTTGGGATGTTTTGCTTGGAGTCGTCGTCAACTAGACTATTCGTGTAATTCTTGCTACCCAAATTCAAATTCAGTAATATAAATTACAAATCTGACAACAAAGGATTGTTAAAAGCAAATATCACATGGTTCTTTGATGCTGTTTTTTGTGTTACTCGTTGTTTGTTTTTTTTATCAATTTGACGCATATCTTTGTATATGACTCATTTCGGTTGTATGAGTTTCACGTGTCTGTGTGCAACACCGTTACAGGTGTCTGTATATTCAACACGATTTCGTTTGTCATTAATATCCCGAAAAGGCGTCATTTTCAAAAGTGTGGGTCACAATCGTCTGGTGCAACTTCTCCTACATATATTATGGTTTTATTTTCTTATTTAGCTATACAATTGATTTATTGTAGTCAAAAATTTTAACAAAATTACCAGTAATGAGAAAATAACATTAAAAAGTGCTTTCCAAATAATTATAGTAACAACTTAAATGTCAAAACTATATCGCCAATGTCACCCTTAACGTGAGACAATACGTCTCGAATAACAGGGTCCGTTCATTATCAATAATTATAACATGAACTATAAATAGACGCAACGCGATTGGTCACACCCCCAAAATAACCGAGTCAATAAATCTAGATATTGACCCGCTTTCGCTGATATTGACCTGTCTATAAATAGAATGCGAAAGTTTCCATCTTTTATATTATTTATAGTTCATGTAATAATAGTTATTTTAATGACGTCATATACGTCGCGTTACCGTTGACGTTATATTTCGCGCCATTTATCGTTCGAATTAGCTTGATAAGCCGCACGGAGTCCACTTGAAATTAGTCTTAATTGAAGATTTCTAAAACATAACTATTTATAGTTCATGTAATAAAACAGTTATTTACTTATTAGCTGGGAAATATGCTGTTGATATTGACCGCAAAAATCGTTATTGACCTCGGCTATCGCCTCGGTCAATAACGATTTTTTAGGTCAATATCACAGCATATTTCCCAGCTAATAAGTAAATAATTGTATAATGTTTACCAAGAACTGAGTCTCGAGCATAATAGCACGTTATCATGTTTCTTGAAAAAAATCATTTATATACATGCATGATTTTATTTTGTACATCTGTAAAAAACATTTTTTTGTCCTTTGCACATATAAGATATGCAAAATATGTGCAAAGGACAAAAAACTCTCCGATCAATTTCAAGAGATTCAACTTCAAAGCATTTTATTTTCAGAGTGATTTTTCAACATTTCATCTGTATTTAAGGGATTACCACACTCCTCCCAATTCTGTTCATCGATAAAAAGAAAATTATCAAAATCTCAGTGTGGCAAGCCCTTAATTTGATTTGTCAAAACTGGCAGAAAGATGACAACAATATGTAAAACAAAAAACTTAGAAACCTCAACGCTGAAAAAATTGTTCATTATAAAGATGTTTACGCCACAACATAATTTAATCTTTAATTAATTGCAAAACATTAAAGTGCATCTGTACTTAAAAAAAAATCAAAGTCGTTTATCAAAGAAAATCTCTTTAACACTAGAAGTAATTAACTTCGAAAACCCAGACATAAAACGTCTTGAGCAAAAATATATTTACAACATTAGCAGATTATTTGTCAGCGAAAGTTCTGGCTTTTATAAATCGTAGCTTCTCACTGAAATATTCTTGTGGTTATTTTATTTGTCAAAAACATAATTCCGAGCTTGATATTAATAACATTTTGAATATCAATTTATTGGCAGAGTAATAGAACATCGCCAATAAATATTCAAGAACTTTCATGTCGCGTGAGTATCTTTGCGCTTTGTGCTTATTTGTCTAGACGCGGCGTTGAAATCTGGAACAAGTTTATCTTTTTTTAAGAATGCTCCATCCAATATAACAGAGGAAGGTTTAAGTTTATAAAATACTGTGGGTTGTAGTTCCAAAAGATATAAAGGATAAAGCATGCGCTAATGTGCATATAAATTAATTAGGTTACACTGGCAAAAGAAATATCAGTACCAATTTAACTAAACTTGATTTTGCAGAACAGATATTTCTCCTGCCTTGAAACGAGTGACACGTTATTACATTAGTACGAACTAGTACATGTAATACAGGTTATATCATTGGTTGCCATACTATAACCTAATTTATCAAGTTCATTTGTAATGACTTTGTTATTAGGCCATGGTAAGTCATACCGGCCCATGACAGTGTTGATATGACTACACAAGGTCCTATAACAAGGCAAATGGATTCATATCATTAATGATGTTTTATTAATTAACAATATATATACTTATAGTTCTTTAGAACATAAGAAAATTATTTTATGGTCTTATATGTCAAATTTTCGTAAGTTTTAAACTGACTTCTTTGAAGAAACGAAAACGAAAACGTTTGGGGTAATTTGATTAACACTGAAAGAAAAAAGCTTTTTTTTCATATTCTTTAATAAGTTTATTTGTTCGTGTATTTGGATGATTTTGTTAGACGTTTTATTTATTTTTCCAACTATTTTTTAAAGTTCTTTCTATATATTTGATAATAACTGACCTTAAGCGATGAAATATTGAAAAGCTCTAAATGCCTTTCAATTTTGAATAAGTCTAGTGACCTGGTAACGAAATGTGTATATATATACATGTTGTTTCGCTACGTTTGGGGTAATTTGATTAGCACTGAAAGAAAAAAAAACTTTTCTCATATTCTTTAATTAGTTTATTTGTTCGTGTATCCTTTCAGGATGATTTTGTTAGATGTTTTATTTATTTTTCCAAATATTTTTAAAAGTTCTTTCTATATATTTGATAATAACTGACCTTAAGCGATGAAATATTGAAAAGCTCTAAATGCCTTACAATTTTGAATAAGTCTAGTGACCTGGTAACGAAATGTATATATACATGTTGTTTCAATATGAATACAAAACAACATGGATATTTAGAAGCAGTTTGGCACCCATCTCTTTTTCTTTTTCATCATATCCTTAATTTGTTTGATATTCAAAACAAGTTTACTTCCTCCACGATTATCACGTGCACTGTAATACTCAATTTAAAGTGTCTCTTTGCTATCCAGTTTTAGCTTTGAGCCTTTTTGCAATGTCTAAGAGCCGTCTACTATCCTGAAAGTGCATACATTAGCAAAAAATAAAAAAAAGTCTAACGGCAAAATGCCCTTTTTTCTTGTCTCATTAAATTAACGGTAATCATGAAAGTACAGAATATAATAAATTAAAATTGATCAAAATGCATTTACATTTACATCTCGGTAAGATCATTGAGTACCTACCCTTTGCCTTTGCAATGCTATTAGCTTCTTATGTTTTATATGTTTGTGTGCTTTTGCATGCAACATTGTTGAGCCGATGGGTGGGTTGGAGTTATTTCACCAAGACAACTTGTACATGTTTTGTGATACGAGAACCTGTTGGGGCATGTGAGGTTGGTTCACCCAAGAACCTGGTTTAAACCCCCCAGTGGCAATTTGTTTTGCCACCGACCGTTCCAAGGCGGTATACGCAAAGATTCTCTTCTTCGTTAATTGTTTGTGGCGTCTTATTTGAATTGACATACTTATAAAAAAAACATGCTTTCTCTCTCTTCCTCTCTTCTTTTTCGCTGCTTGTGTAGGCAGTGTTTTGGTAGTGTCGCGATTCCTGATATGCATATATCACTTTTTTACATAATTATCAGGAATGACCACGACCGGAAGATACAACCTGCCCAACACAAAGCAGAGAGTAAAACAGCGAAGTTATACAAAATGATCAATTTTTAAACAATTAAACTGAGAACCCGAGGGGTCACTTTTTTACATAATTATCAGGAATGACCACGACCGGAAGATACAACCTGCCAAACACAAAGCAGAGAGTAAAACAGCGAAGTTATACAAAATGATCAATTTTTAAACAATTAAACTGAGAACCCGAGGGGTAACCGCCTAGGAACGTTTAGCAGCAAAACATGATTTCACTTTTGAACAAAGGTTTAGGTTGTACCAACCTCACACTTACCCCTGTAGGTTTTCGTATGTACATAACAAGCAAGATGTCTTGGTGAAATAGCTCCAACCCAACCATCACTCGACCATTCTTGTCTGTGCCCGGAGACACTTTATGACGGGTACTTTTTATTGATGCTTAACATGTCAGGATACATATCAAAATATTGATTGTTTGTAAATATCAAAATTTATAATATAAACTGTAGAAGACTTGTAAACAAAGGAAATGTGATGCAATATTTCATCCCTGATCTGTGGATTTACGGCTTTAAAGTCTCCACTTTCTCTGATCAAAGCTCATCTCGTCAAAATATCTTGATCAGCACAAGAGAATTTGAAAGACGACAATAAAGAATAATTATGGCAGGTACATGGCGTTATCGTTACCGACAGACGCTGCTGATTGAAGAAACATTTTGTAATAGCATATGTGATTAAGGAAACATTTTGTAATAGCATATGTAACATTACCTATGGACCAAACTGACAAAAAAATGCAGTATCAAAGAAAATTAAAATCAAATAAAATGAAAATGTTTGCTTGTCAATCTCAAAGAGAAAACTGACAAACGACGTAATATATCTTATAAGATAGAAATTTAGATGCGTGCTTTCGTGACCATAACCTGTTCATAGCAAGATTTCTTATACTTTTTCCTCGATTTAATCTTACCAGAATCCATGTGTGCATGCAACTTTTCTATAATTTTTATAGTGCTGAAAACAATTGACAAGAATCTTGTCATCTGATTTCTTTGAGACAAAACATTCATAAAAATAGGTAAAATATAACAAAGGTATGGCAAACAATTCATAACGCTGTGAAATCGGAAAATACCATACTTGTCTTTAAACACATTAAAGAAACGTAAAATCTTCTCGTGAAAAAAGAAATCAACAGGTAATATTTACTGACAACAGATCTTTAGTATAAGTGAAAAGGAACTTCAATTCTTATCTTAAATATATTAAATGATGTTACTTTTATAGCGTGGTGTAAACTTATGTGTTAAATATCAAATTATTGCTGTTTTAAAATAATCTACGAGCTGAACCATGTTTGGCAGACTGCCAATAAAATTTAAGTTTTCTTATCAGTTTTAATTTTCTCTGTTAAAAACGACGACGAGAGAAAGAAATCAAATAATTTTAAATGATTTAATGTGACAAAAACAAAACGAAGAGTATAACCTTCGAGGCGATTTCACCGAAATAAATTCCATAAGCAATATCAGCATTGCGTATTTGCAGTATAGCAGAATACAGTATTGATAGCTAAAATCTCCTATAAATACAGTCAGTATATTTATTGGTGCAGTCAGTATATTTATTGAATTGCAATTAACGTTCATTGCGTGATCGTTCCCTTAAGAATTGTATTATTTTTTCATTATGCTAAAGATGTAAGTGTCGACATTCTTGGATAAGGTTCAACCAGGTGTAAGATACACAAAACGAATTTTTTGCAGATTTACAATATGATTAAATTTGTTACATAACAATATAACAATACCAGACCAACCACCGAGTACTAAAATAAACATATAATTAATTGACGAGCACCTGTATTTACAATTAAAAATCCTAATCTTAATGAACGTCGTCGAGTATGTGGTGGGTGGGAATTATTTTAACAAGGCAATTTATAAAAAGGGCATGTCACGGGAAAATAACTGATAATTTTGACATTTTAGTTTTATTATTCTTAGAAAGAACTTGCAGTTATCTGTTATTTTCTCATAACTCTTATATTGTTTAAGCATAGTTTGACTACATCAGGATGTTTTACCTCGAAATACATATTAAGCAATGTCGCCTGCTTAATTTAATAACATCACTTCATTTCTTAGATTAATGTTAGCGTTTCGAAATCAACTTTTTTACGTGACGCACACAAATTAAAATATATGTTTTGAAATAAAACAAGTCATTAGCAAACATTTTTCTTGTAATATTCATTTATACGTTTAGATGTCATAGTTACTTAGGACTGAAATTTAAAAAGGTGTCTATTTCTCTATACTTTATTCATTGTGTAATGGCTATTATTAAAATGTATAACACCAACTTTGTACAAGTTGTTGTAAAAATTTTAATTATACACAGAGTAATGTATGTGTTACAGGGTGAAAAAATGCATTGCCAGACCTGAACTCGAACCCAGGACCCCTCGCTTACACCGCGAGTGCGCTCTGGAGTTATCTGGACCGCTTTCATCCTCTTCTCCCCAAAGTCACTGGTTGTAATTGCACAAAATTTGATTTTTTTTCACATTTCTATCAGGTTTCGCTCAGAGCGTTTGGGTGTTGCTAACTTAGCTTTTCAGTAAACACGTGATTTATTTTAAGGTTCATTTCAATGTTTGTAAACATAATTTATAGACGAGTTTCCTGTTTAACGTTTCAATCGTTTAAACTTTTATAATCTAATCGAGATATTAAATGTTTACTTAATTATTTTAATATTTATCGGCTAACGAGAAAAATATAAATACTGAAATGGTTTCTTTCATAATTACAGGTTGGTGGTTTGCTGTAATACATTTTTATCATCTTATAGCTCGGCTGCAGTAAACGTTTCTATGTTTAAATTTTTGGAAATTAGTGGAATAATAAAAAGAGAAGAATTTAGTTCAAAATCGAATTTGTGTATGTGTATGTAGGCAGTGTGTCTTTACTTTGTATTTGAATAGAATATTTTAAGTGTGTCCCTTTATTTTGTAATATTTATTTCCCTTTAAATTATAATGTAATTTATACAAAAGAAAAAGTATAGAAATTCATAATAATGGCACGCTCAGAAAACTCAGCTGTCCACCGCTGCAAAAATATAGAAAGGAAAAGAGTACGTGGGATTATAAAATGATCAATTTTAAATAAAACACCACAAATAATTAACAAGAAGAGAACCTGAGGGGTTACCGACTTGGAACGCCAGTGGCAAAACAATTTGACACTATGGGTATATACCAGAAAATAGTGTGCACCAACCTCAAACATGCCCTAACAGGTTTTCAATTGAACAAACAATTACGTACAAGTTGTCTTGGTTATTTTACTCTAACCCACCCATCAATTCGTTAGTGTAAAAGCAAACAATGATGTAAAATAAATAATAAATTTATGCTTAAAATAGTAAATATAGAAAATCTACATACCTGAAAATATAAATTAAAAAGTGTTTTCGTCTTAATTTAAATGTTTTTATTTCTGTGCAGTCAAATGCTTCTGATAAGATGACAAGAAAACCCTGTGTGTATGCAAAAGTACATGTGATAAGCCTTCCCAGGTGTTGCAGTCAACATTTGCATAATGCATGCTACATAATCTATTGTTCAAATGGTTACACATGTAGGACAGCTTAACCGTCTATTCTTCTTTGCATACCCATTCCTGACATTATACTGCAAAGCCTAAAGCACATACACAGTTGTGAAAATTGTTTTTTAATCTTTTACCTTTTCAAATTATAACAGTTGTGGAAGAACAGTAATCTAGGGGTAGAGCATCCGACTCCAGATCCGGAGACTGCGGGTTCGAAACTCACCAGGGATGAGATTTGTCTGCAGTTTCCCCAACAGGATTCTCCTGTTACTCTTTATGCTATATACAGCAGTCTCTGAGCGTTAAGAAATGATAGTGTCTCTAGCTGGGAGCGAACCCGCACCGTCACGGCGGCAGCCCTGCAATTCCTGCGATGCAACCAACTAAGCTAACCGGGACAACCCGAAAAAGGGTTGATCGGATAGCCCTGATATACATAACAATCACTGCATGAAATCGGTAACGGGTTATTTTTACTGATAACAATACTGACTTTATGTACGGGGGGATTTTTTACGGCCGCGACACTGCACAAATAGCGCAACTGTGAATTTCAAATGATAGTGTCTCTAGCTGGGAGCGAACGCGCACCGTCACGGCGACAGCGCCTAGCCCTGCAATTCCTGCGACGCAACCAACTGAGCTATACGGGACAACCCCAAAAAAGGTTGATCAGATAGCCCTGAAATACGTAACAATCACTTCATGACATCGGTAACGGGTTATTTTTACTGATAACAATACTGACTATATGTACTTTTACTGCCGAAAAGTTCTTTGTGTAACGCAGTCTCATGCTCGGTGTTATTACGGTGAGCTGGGAAGATATCCCATAAACATAAAACGTAAAAATTATATTCTAATGTGTTGGATCAAATTCTAAATATAAATTAAAACGCTTTAGCAAACAAAAAGAGTTTTATAATGATGTTAGAAGATCTTGAAAACACTATCACAAAGATCTATACAGGAAATAATTTCCATATCAAATCATCGTAAATGAGATATGTATTTCAAATATATGGGATGACCAAAAACTAATAGAATCTATAATAAGTTTGATCTGTCAAGCAAAGATTTTAGACATGTACAAATGGGGCGCGTCACGGGAAAAGGTACCTTCGGACAATTGACGTGAATTCTTGAAATGACGTAATAAAGTTGAGCAGTCGACATTACTTCTTATGCATTTCGCGGTAAAAAATACCATTATATTGTAAAAATGTGTAACAAAATCTCTAATTAGTTATATGAAAATAAAAGATAATTGTAAATTATATCCAAAAATTGTAACAATTAAAATGTAAAAAAAATATGACCGAATACCCCTTTTCCCGTTGTGCCCCAAATAGTATTGGTACACAAATAATTTTACTAGAGAGTCATCATAACGTGCTTACAAGTTTACAGGAATTCATTATGGAAAATTCTGAATTACTTTCAGGTTAACAAATACAGAATATTTCTGACAACATTAAGATTAATTTCTAATTAATTTGAAAAGCTAACAAAAATGGAGACATACAAATAAATAATTGCATGCCGTACTTATAAAGAAAACTTCAACATAATTGTGAAAATACTTCTGGATGAGTTACGGACCTTTTTGGAAATGAAGTAGGTCATAACCGGGGACATTTCCTTTGTGTTTAATATCAATCACTTACATAATGCCATGCACAAATTAAATATAAAACAGTTTTGCAAACTCTAAGTAAAGAAGAGGTATAACCTTAAAATAGTAAAGGCCAATATTTTTGTAAAAGCTATGTAAATTATGGTGGTGAAATTGGAAAAAAAGGTGAAATATGCATATCAGGAATCGCCACATTCAGAAAAAAACAGCCTCCCAACACAGTCAAGAAGAAGAGAGGAGAGAGCATGGTTAATAAAATGATCAGTTTCAAAAGAGACACCACTAACAATTAACAAAAATGAGAACCCGAGGGGTTACCGCCTCGGAACGGTCAGTGACAAATCAAATTGCCACTGGGGGTTTAAACCAGGTTCTAGGGTGCACCAACCTCAAACTTGCCCCAACAGGTTCTCATATCACAAAACAAATACAAGTTGTCATGAAGTTGATCTCTGTAGTAGTTTCAAAGTTTTGGACCAAGTGCATAATAATTTAAACGCAGAATTTGAGTGACCGGGCATAATTAAAATATTGTAGTGGAGTTATGGGTCTTACTGTTTATGATGTCAATATTGACGGAAAATATATATTCCATGTTATAAATTGATTTGTGAAGTAATTACAAATTGATGGACAAAAGCTAAAAAGTCTAAGCGACAAGGGGGTATAACTTGAAAAATATTTGTAGTAGAGTTATCGGTCTTCTTAGTAATAATGTAGAGTCTGATGGTAAAAATATAATTTCCAACTTTTAAGTTCTTATATCAAGTAGTTTCAAAGTTGTGGACCATGAAGATATTAAAAATGGGGCGCGTCACGGGAAAAGGTACATTCTGTCATATTTTGTGACATTTTTGTTGTTACTATA
The DNA here is from genome assembly GCA_038501625.1 of Corbicula japonica. Classification (NCBI taxonomy): domain Eukaryota; kingdom Metazoa; phylum Mollusca; class Bivalvia; order Venerida; family Cyrenidae; genus Corbicula; species Corbicula japonica. The sequence goes on along the minus strand of JAZAYU010000032.1, from coordinate 2,127,693 downwards.
TTAAGAAATACCTTACAACAATCTATTATTTTCTCATAAATAAAAGGTGATTTTTCTTTGCAAATTTTGTCAATAAAATGGTATTTTTACCGCGAAATGCATAATAATGAATGTCGTCTGCTCAAATTTACGACGTAATTTCAATAATTGACGTCAACTTCCACCTTTTCCCGTGTCGCGCCCCATTTAATGTAAAATATGCATATCAGGAATTGTCATTCCAGGTAAACACAGCCTCTCCTCGCAGCCAAAATGTAGATAGGAAAAGAGAGCATGGGGTTATAAGGACATCAATTTCAAATGTTCATGCAACGGACGGCGACGCCGACAACGATGCAGGGTGAGCAGTTAAGCTCCACCAGCTTCGAATAGTCGAGCTTAAAACGACAAGACTAAACATTGTTTCAATTAAGCTTAGAACTGTTTGAATAAAATACTTTAATCTTATTGTGTCCCTTCAGTACATTGCGTCGTTTCGTTAAGTACGACGACGGCATAAAACTTTTGCCACGCTGAATATTCCATAGATCTTTTATTGGTTCAGGTGCAGTCATAAAATCCACAGAACCACGCAAAGCCTATAAAAGTTGATAGTTTTAAATATTTTGAGACCTATTTTGAATATGCCAATAACTACTTTGTTGTTAAAGATTATGGTGGATTTTTGGCAATCAATATTATGTATGTCTGACTCTTGATTTGATTTTGACGTGCATGGCTTGTGTTGTTGTTGTTGTTGTTGTTGTTATTGATGATGTTTAAAGTATATATAGTAACAATTGTCTGGCAAATCCGAACGTCATTATAAACCAATATGTCACGCGACTGTTCTCGCAATTGCCCCTTTGTTAACTCTTGGCTTTGGGCAAACAAAATCAGCTTAACTGTTCGGTAGAGGCTACCACTTAGGAAATATCTTCCTATGACATTTGGTGTTTTTTTACGAAACATTCTTTAAAATGGAAAAAACAAACATTTTACAAGAAAGAATCAACATGTTTATAAAATCTTAACTGAAGTTTTCAAGTTCCTTGATAACATCAGCTTTGAGTCTCACTTTATGATATCAGTTACAATGAGAGAAAGAGAATAAGCACAGAAAAAACAATCAATTTGACAGCACTGCAAGACAGACAGACTATAATGAACCATTTACAGTCTTATCAATGAAGGCTGTCATAAAACTCAGACGAAGCATTGTAGAGAAATAAATCTCAAACGATGAAAAGGAATATAGTAAAATAGATTAAAAGGGAACATTGAAAACCACCTAACACGAAAAATATGAAAATATTGCAGGCTCGGTTTGATTGAGCCTGTTCATGGAAATAATATTGATCCCGTTGTGCCTTTAATTCACAGCATCGTTTTGTCGAGAACCATGACGTCAGCTGATGGATGTCATGCATCAAAATCCGTATTAAAGCTTCTCAGGATTTTCTTTTAATTTATTTTCGTCCAGGTGTACACATTAACGTCACAAAAACCAAACACATGCAACGCCTATAAAGTTTAATAGTTTTATTTTCTTTGAGTAGACCAACCACTGAAAGATTTAAACTCTCCGGATAATTATTCAGGATTCTTGATCACCAATTTGTCCCGCACGAATTAAGTTGATTGTTACATGAAAAGGTCCATGCAATATTGGAACGCGTTAATTGCTAGGATGAATATAAAAAGTGGCAGTTTATGTACTTCATCTGCTTATATACAAAAGATACATTTCACCCAGAAGCTTTGTGAACGCAACAGTGGGTAAATTTGAAAAAAAACAGTTTCCATTGTTTTAACTAAAGACAGTAGGAAACAATAAAACATCGATCTAGAGTAAAAAAAACACATCAATATGGAGTATAAACAGAAACTGCAAATTCCATATTGCAGTTGATTGAAAATTAAGTTTCCAAAAAACAATACCCAAAATCATTTATATAATATATATATAAATTATATTACAATTTAGTATGTATTGTTATGTATTTTATAAAAAGTAAACCGAGTAAAATCTTGAATAACATATTGTTTCTTAATATACGCAGTTTACATATTTTAAATTGTTTCCTTTTCTTCTCTCTTAATTATCAATATTAGAATAATATTGTCTTAGTTGATTTTCCATTACCAAACTTTAACAAAATCAAAAACGCTCGTATCATATTCTGGAGTTATATTATTTCCTTTTCATCTAATTCTGTCGATACTTTAACAACTAGACTTTATTATTGTTGTTTTTCAATCCTAACTCCCTGCTTAATAAATATTCACATTGAATAAGGTTTCGATTATTTGATAGAATAAAGAACACTTCTTATAAACTTTCATGGCCCACCATGAAATCTACAAGATTGTTGAGCATGAACTCTTTACAAGTGTTATTGAAGAGTACGTGTCGATACTTGCGTGGGGCGTATGGGACATATTTTTTTTTGTTTCAAACTAACGCGTATTAACAACCTCCGTCGCTTAGGATCTGTTACATTCCTCCTAATGAATTGTTGTATATGTATTTGCAAAACAACTGACTCGCAAATCTGTAAAATTGTGAAAGCTTTTTAACAATAACAAAGACTACTTCTGATGAACACATTAAATGAACGATTGTTTCCTTAAAAACATAATCCGATGAGTGAAATACTAGTAAACGTTTATCGTACAATAATTATTGTTTTATTGAGACATAGTGAAGAAGCTCGACAATCTGTAGGGCTTATAAATCGAAATAAGGCTTGTGGTAATGTTAACGCAAAATCGAAACAATACACACATTACCAAAATATTATTTATTAAAGGAATTGCGAGATGAGACACAATATTAGGTATCCCTATGGGTACTTATTGTGTACCACTTACTGCTGAGCTGTTTTGAAAGAGACTTATGATATCTATTTATATCGAACATCAAGATGACATTGTCACAGCGTTCAATAACACATCGAAGTATTTTGGCAATTTTAAATATAGAAAATAACCATTTTCATCTCTGGTCAGTTCAGGGTGGAATACATTTGCGTTTATTAATAATAGCACCATATAATATCTGTAAAGAACAGAAAAAGAGCGAATTTTTACGAAATTGTTGACTTATCAGTCGATTTATGATCTGCTGTGGGTGAATTTTACTATGTTGGTAACGGTGTAACAAATTTTGCTTGAAATGTATTTATTTGCATGTTGGGTGAGTTAAAATATTGCATAACATTTACTTTATGTATATGTCTTCCACAGTTTAAATTATAAATTTTCATAATTTAAAACACTTATTATTTTCGTCCTGGTACGTGAAGAGGCACTATTGAACTACAGTTTGTCAACCAGTTCCGGTTATGAACCAGTTCCGGTTAACTTAATATTTTCTATTATATGGCAGAAATATCTCATTAGAATGAGTAAAAATGCCTTTGATCTATTGTTTACTACCGGTCAAGCGCCGCATCGACAAATACTAAATTACAGACTCTCGTGTGCAAAATTTTGCAACGCGTAGCAGTAATGCGCAGGGTGGGGAATCACGTGACAAAAACATGGCCGCCAACCAAAGAATTCTCTTAGTTCGAGGTATGTTTTTACTTGTTTCTCGCTTATTCCAATACTCCAATATTCCAAGTGTTTTCTATCTCCAACGTCGCGGCCAGTGTTCCCTATCATTTTCCATTTTTGCGTTTTTTACATCATTTGCATACAGAAACTGGATATGTCTGCACTGGTAACATTCAGTCTGTCGGGATATAACAAATTTTTCATGCAACAATCAGCTTACTTGCGAAAACATGCCTGAAGAACGATTTCATCAAGATCCAAGTGTACCCTATCACCGAGCAGTGCAAGCTGCCAAACACTGTACACGAAATACCGCATAAACTACAAAAGTTGGCAATATTTGGAATACACTATGCAATCTGTCTTCGTGTACGGGGTACTTTAGTGTTTATTTCATTTAAAATGGTCTTGGAATAAGCGAGAAACAAGTAAAAACTTACCTCGAACTAAGAGAATTTTTTGGTTGGCGGCCATGTTTTTGTCACGTGATTCCCCACCCTGAATGCGTGAAATTAATCGCAAAAACTAAACTTTAATGGCCCCAAAACGAAAAAAAAAATGTAATTTACAATTTTGTCTTTTATCATGGTGTTACAATTGCAAGCAAAATAATGTGCATAATTATTTGTATTCTGTTTTTGTATCGGTTTCTGTGAGTCAAGCGTTTCTACCAAATCCGGTTCAGCAGTTGTGAATCAGCAGTTAGTGTGGATTCAAGAGTTGGAATTCTTTTCAAAGGATAGAAAGAGATGAATAACTGGTGAAAGAGACACTCAAAGCTAGAACATGTGACTGGTTAGCCTAGCTTGGGAACAATTTATTCTTGAAAATTAAAATCTCATATTAATCACAAAATACGAACTAAATACACATCATGCGACAGGCAAACCTGGAAGTTAGATTTATTCCAGGAAACAGGTGCATTTAAATGTCAAAGTGTTTTATAAATTGAAAGCGCAGGCGAGTTGCATCATTTTGTGCAGCATTAACCATATTAATGATAATAATGCATTTTCAACAGGTATTCCCTCTTAAAAATAAGTAGTACACAGTATGTTAACGAGCTTTTAAGTAAGCCTTAATTTTCAAAACAAACAGCTCGCTGACAACAGCATATCATGATCGTAAACAAAATTGTTTTCGAATTGATTTAAGTAATTCATACTTTTGTGTTTTTTTTTCAATAATAAACATTAAAATCAGGCAAACAACAGCTCTTTCCTTGCAATTTAAATATTTTTCTTGTTTGTAGATATCCATGACAATCATTTATGGGTTTTTAAGTGAACAGAATCACAATTAGAATATGATCTAAATGTTTGGTAGCATGACTCTTTCTTATACGAGTAGGTGAAAAATCCCCTCCCCCCACTGCAGCTTTGTATATTGTTCAATTACTCCAAAACCCATGCTTTTTATTTTTTGCCTCTGGCGTTGTGCACAGAATTTTTTTTCTTAGATCCCCTGTCAAATTTATACTTCGTTCAGTTTCGCCCATTGTTTTCCAATACGCCGCTGATGATAGAATGATATTTATTCCTAAATAACGCAATAAAGGTTTCATGTTCACTGACCCTGTTTTACTGGAAGAAGCCCGAAACGTATTTAAACGTATGCTTTTTCACGATTTTAAAACCCATAACGTAAATCTGCGTAATTTTTTAATGCCCGTTGATAAGCGTATGTTTGAATAAAGCTTATACGCTTTTGTCCGTTACAGGTATTCTACCTTTTAATGAAATTCGGAATTTTCAACATGGTAAGAAACCCGGTTAAATAACTGTAAAGCACGTTATCTAACGTTACGGTCTTTCTTCTGTAAAAAAGGTGGGATATGCATATCAAGAATAGTACGTTAAAATCCCGAATCTCAACGCTCTTTTACGTAATGGGTGAAAAATTCGGTTTATCGCTGGAAGACTGTAACGGAAAGTTCCGTAAATCAATTAATCTAATTAACAGTCATTAATTTTATGCCATTGCAAAAAATGTCATTTTTAAGTAATTACTAGGTAGATATAGGTATTTTCTAACATAATGGATAACTGTTTTGGAGCCACTTTTTTATTTTGACAATAAAAGATGAAGAAACAGCAACACTGTAATTAGATTTTTGAAATCAGATGCTTGAGATTTGAGACTGGTTTCCAATCTCAGCTTTATAACCTTCAGCTTATGTCATAATTCTGTTCCATCGTGTAGACACAACTGAGTGTTTGATTAAACATTTGTATATTACAATAACCATTACATTACTGATATAACAAGACGTTAGTACGGGTATATATAATTTTGGATAAATAGACAGTCACTTTGATGACAAAGTGCTGTTGATATATTACCAGTGAGCATATGCTTAAGACTGGTATCCATTCTCCGTAAGTTTTAAATTATTTGGCTCAGAATCAAATTGTAGGAACGAAATGTGATCAGGTCCTTGACTGTTTCGCTGCGCATGCCTCATCTTCTATTAACTGATGACGACTGAGTGAGAGTCTAATCAGGTCCAAGTATTTTGAAGAAGCAGTATAATTTAAATGAGACTGTCGTGCAGCTCACTGACAAGCAGTAGAGAGGAGTTTCATTTAAATATAACGATAAGATTTCATTTTAAATTTACAGAAATTGGGGAATTTACAGAAATTGGGTCTTCATAAATAAATTGAAAAAAATGCATATGGAATTGAAGATAATCAGTATAAAGATTGTTTCAAATTTGTGTATTCAAAGAAATTATGTTTATGAAAATATTAAGACTATCTCCCACCCCAACAACAATTTAGTAAAGTTTCACAATTACATGTAATACGCGTTACCGTCCCAAGTGTTAAAACATGTAACAAGCGGTAACTTTACAAAATTCCAAATGAAATAGAATGTTATTAGTCATCTTAACTTCGTATTTACCTTATATTTTAAATATCTGTACTGTACGAATTGTTCTCAAGTTTCATTTACATCACAAGTTTGCTTATCAGAAAAATACAGAATATGATAAATTAACAAATGGGCATTGTTCTCGCCTCATGTCGGAGATTGTGCATTTGTTTAGAAGTCCTTGATATTGTATATTAAAGTCTCGACTTTCACGATCAAAGCCCACCTTGCCGAAAGATGTCGATCAACGCAAGGGAGTTGGAAACATGACAATTAAGAATTATCATATATGTTGGATGTAAACATGTTAATAGGATTTATCTTTACCAACAAAGTGCTCTACAAATAAATCTAGAAGTTGATGTATATAAAGGTCACAAAAGAAATGACTAAATAAAAATCAAAATGACGAATAGTAACGTATTGGTACAGAAGTTATTCAAAGTCTTTTTCAATCCACATATTTTACGCATTTTAATGAAAACGTTATTTTTCCTGTGAATAAAATTGTGCATTTGCTTTCATAAAGGTCTTCATTTTACTATGCTGTGACTTTAAGATATATTACATCAATTCCTTTTGCATTAAAATGTAAAACTTGCATGTAGAACTTATTTAATTTTTTAACTTTATTTGAGTAAACCAGGGTTTTGTTTCATAAGACATGTTTTTCTCTTCTTACATCTTTCAGCTTCACTCGGGGAAGTCGAGATTGTGCTCAGATAGCTTCATTTAATTTATTATACAGCTCTTTTCAATTTTTGTAAAGATAATTTATAAGAATTTTCCGTTAAACGTTTTCCAATGTTTGAACTTTTAATATCTTATCTAAATGTTATATACGTTTCTTGATCATCCAAAATATATAGGCTAACGAGAAAAAAATATAGATAATGAAATGTTGTTTTTTTCCCGAAATGTTTATTGATTTTATTTAGCCTTATTTAACTCTGCTACAGCTGATAATAAATAAAGACTTTGTTTGTTACTAGCTTTTTTAAAACAGAAATCGCGAATTTGTTATGTTTGAATGCGTGATGAACAGTTTGCGTAGGCACACATGATTATGATAATCTTTCTAAAAATATGGGAAAAAACTATTAACCTTTTGTATAAAATGAAAGTGGTTTTAGTCCGAGTCGTTTTGATTGAAAGTCGTTGTAAGCTTCATCCATGATCCTAGTAAATGTTGTTATCATCTAATAAGTTTAGGAGTATGTACAACTGTATAAATAAAACAACAAAACATTCATTCTGACAGAACCGCTGATAAACGGATAGAAATTTGCATCATTAAAAATCATCTGCAGTTTTCGAAGTCATAAATCTTAAAAGAGGATTTGCCAGGGATACATTTCCAACGCTGAAAGAAAAAGAAGTATTTTCCAATAAACTGGATGGAAATTCGAATAACTCTTATAAAATATATACTAAAAATGAATGTTCTTGGTTTTTAGAAAGTCTGCATAATAATGGCAAAAAAAACAACAAACCTGAATTTGACTTTGGAAACAATAGAGGTCGTCTACTGACCACCATTAATCACCTACAAAATTTTAAAAAAATTTGTCAATATGTTCTTCAGTTACTAATTCGAATGTCATTTTAATTTGAAGGACCCCTGTCTTCAACATTTTAACCCCTCGAATAGATAAAGGTCATCTTATTAACAGGACCAATCAAGAGAGAAATTATGGCTATACAAACCATAACTGTATGTTTGCTTTTTTCTTTGGTTTTAGTCGGAAAACAACTTTACACTTTTTATGATTGTTTTCACAATACCTGCACCATTTGCACAATACACCTTACAAATTTTGTCATGACTCTATCTAATATAAGTGTTTAGATAAAACATCGTTCAGCTGTGTTGATCTGTTATTTAAACAATAAAAAATCTTATTTTGTTGGCGAATTTTCCACTTTATGAAGCAACAAATCTTATTAATAATCCTAAATCTAACTGATATTCTAATTTCTGCCAACCTTATTGTATAAAAAGATTTGCGAAATCTCAAAAGCAACGAAGAGTTGCATACAGGGATTGGTTGTTTAAAGTTCATTTACAGATGATTTGAAAAGTGTTTTTCTTTTTCTTTTCTTTTTTTGAAATATGGCATAAGTTTATAATAAAAGAGTATTAACGCTCATCCACGTTTTTTTAGAAGAAACTCTTACGCAATACGAACCTGCACCCGATTCGCACAATAGTCTCGAAGCTATGCGCCGGGTATTGTGCGATTGGTGGCCGTGTGTATAGCAAGTCGTCAAGATCATGTAGTTATGGTGTGTGGTAAATTTAAAGCGACAAGATAATTAATAGTTATGTCAGTATGTCTTGTTATCAAACCGCTGCACTCTGTAGCAGATCAGCAAGCTGCATGCCTGTTTTGCCCATATCGCACAAACCAACAGGATATAACCTTGCAAAACACTTAGATTTAGAAAATAACAAAGAGTGAATTACTAAGTAAATCTGCTTCGACCAGCGAGCACTGAAGTTGATGTGATCTATTAAACTTTATGTGCCATTCTCTGTGTGATTTTTCACGCTTTCCTTTAAATTAATGGTTGCATCTGGGCCATAAACCACGCGAGAAAATTTCCAACAGAAAACAATAAACTCGTCATTCAAAACCAAACAGGTACTTGTTGGATAATATGATAAACAAATACCTCAGGGAAAAAACGTAAATAGAATTCAGTAGTAGGATATGGTAAGTATCTACCGGGCCACCATCTGAAAACTGATTTTCACATATATCAATGACTCTTAGTCATAATTCGAATTCGATAGTGTTGACACAATTTAGCGTTCGTTAAGCAATTGTACAACAATCATTATTGCATTTCTTATATATTTTTCTCAGTGGAGGTCGAGCAATACGTTCGAGCATTGCAAGCAGAGTTGTTAGAGCATTGCTAACGGCCGAATCTGCAAGAAGGGAGCTCTTGGCATTAAGTTAAAGCCACACGAGAGCAGTCTCCCAGTAAGATCTTACTAAATCTTTTAAACTTCACCCCTAGAAACTGGAAACAAAAAGTTTATAACTTTTTGTGTTCTTGTCATTTATATTGATACAAATTATAATACATGTAATAGATGTATACCATAGTCTGATGATAAAGACCCAGTTTTAATGGCTGCAAGGGGCGTCGAAACTACAGAATGTGGCTATAATATAGCGAACTCTATTTTCCAAAACTGAAGCGTTTTGTCGATTTTTGTTTCGCAGTAAGTCTTGTCTTTGCCAACATGCCTCAAATATAAGTTTGAACAAAATCAACCCGACTACCTACATAACAGATTACGCTAAACGTCCAACCAGTTTCAGTTGAAATTTTCTTGGAATAAAATGGTTTTAAAGCTACATGTAGCACAGTGCAAAGATATTCCACAGTGTCCTTGATTTTCTGTTGGTGAAATTTTCGTGGTAAAAAGAAATGTGAATGTTTTACATATGACCCAGCAGGGTCTATTAATTGATTAAATAGACCCTGGACCCAGTCGTGATCTGATTTCATACAACCCCCGCATGTTAACAAAAACTTATCAGTCGTGTTCTCCTCAGTCACATCCGTTAAAAAACCTCAGATAAGTTTCCGACAAGCATTAAAATCGCCGACATCTGTTTATTCAAAATCGGCATGTCATAAAATTATTGTATATTTCATTGTCAACATGTCGCTAATCAAATTAATAAATACGTAGACAAATTTAGCCAATCACTATTGAGATCTTTACTAGTTGCTGGGTAACTCCGCCTCTCGATTCGTGTGTGGACGCCGGCTGCCTGGAGCAGTCTGAGAAAGTAAAGAGCCAGTTGTTGCCTACAATATATTCAGTAATCTTTTTGCAATCGTAGAAAAAAATAAGGGTACTCGAGTGTGAATTTACTGAAAACTAAAATCAGTCGACCGTCGAGTATTAAATTGAATGGACATTTATTTGTATCTACGGTTTTTTGTATACGACTTTTCAGATACCTTACATTTTTAACAAAAAGGATATGCAGCACATAGTAATATGTCTGAAGTAAAATACAATAAAGGTTTTCACAAAACAGGTTCAATAACAGTGTCTTTGTTTTCGGCAACATACCTAGCATTTTGATCACTGTCACGTTTTCACTTTAAATTTATTTCACTTTAAACATGACCTTTATAATCTAATAAAATATCCATAATTCGATGTCCAAGTCGGTTTAATTGGATGGGCATGTTGTCTGAACATATGTTTAATGAAAGCCAATTAATGGGCTTTGGTTATTTCTTTAATTGAGTTACGTTTTATATTATTTTTAATCAAATCAAAGCATCACAGCACAGTGACACAATCCTTGAGATTTTAATGTTGCATTTTCACATCACTACATTGTAAGAAGAGTTTAAACATTTTAATTGTGTGACTACCAGGTAGGTCTGAACCAGCAAGATTCGGCTTATCAGCTCCAAAACTTAACAAGGGTATTTCAGTAGAGTCTAGATTCCAGTAATCTAACAAATGTTCAATGGACCGTGATGAGCTTCTTTCTTGATAAGTGAACCAAAACTCGGCTCCTTTATTCCTCTCCAGCAAGAACGAAACCGTCACAATGATATCTTCAAAATCTTTGGTATCATAAAAACAGTCTGATCCAATGATTATGTCTAGAGCGGGTAGATCAAATAGATCGTGGTCAAATCGACCCCACGTGATTCCATGCACTTTAATATTTTGCAAACCATTTGCAGAACACGATTTAGAACAGTTGTTTCTGCATTCCGCTAATTCAGCACTGTCACTTAAGTGAACATTCGCGTCACATTTTGCCGCTACTATTCCTGGCAGTGCTGTTCCAGCGCTTAGTTCAAGAATTGTCTTTCCACGTATATTAACACGGTTGAACCAAAGATATTGTGCAAGAACAGGCGCACATGGCCAGATATACATTCCATATCTAGGATCAAGAACCTCGGGGATCAGAACATCAAGACACTCATTAGTTAATTCGTCACAAAACTTAAATTTTCTAACTAAATTCATTATATTCAACGAACAATGTGTGCGAGCTAAAATGTAAGTCAGCACCGTATGTGCTCGATTCACTTTCTATTTGAAATCGAACTCGGTAAGATTTCAGAATATTGTGCTCATTATTTTACGCCGCAATTAATCAAAGCGACCGGTGTTATTGAAAATGGCGCTTTGATAATGTTGTAGATTTTCCAACGCTATAAAATGTCTTCTCATATATTTCTTCTGTTTGGATAAGGATGTTAAAACGATTGAAAAAGGTATCGATTATGTTTAATTAAAAACCCCAAACATTTCTAAACTGATGCAAATAATGACTTTTCTGTGGTGCAGAAAGCAAAGTGAAGTTATTTCTAGTCCCTAGGACTGGGCTATTTTGAAACAGTTTAAACATTTTAGGAGTGCATTTGGGGGAGGTATATTTCGAAAAATATTTTAATGTGAATAGCGACTATAATCTGTTGCCCGAGTCAGTACAGCATCGGCAGGGAAAGCACATGAAACATAATAAATCGGAGCTGGTCAAAGCCTTTTAATTTTTATTTATTTTGTTTCATTTGTGGAAAGTGTAAGTCAAATTACTTTGGTGTTCTACTGGGGGTAGTTAATCCGAAGTAGAATTGTTTATAGCAGACATTTACCAAATACAAATTTATGTGGCTATGTCTGTGTTAGGAGGTAGTCCACATAATTGTACTCTAAAAGGTGGATATTGTGCTATTTTTTTGCTGGGTCAATATCCCCCTTCAGAGTACAAACCAAAATAGACCAAAACTGTGGTGGAAAAGTTGTCTTCTTTGCGTATGTAATGCCCAACGAAATCCGTTGGGCACGATTTATGGCTAAAACATTGGGTTTTACCTGCATAATTTTTACATGTACAGAAAGCTTGTAATTTTCTGCATCAGATGAGACATCTATAAAGAAAATCCATTCACGCAATCATTCACATCGGCAGTTAAACTTTCAAACTGATTTAACATGGTAAAATCTACCTAGCTCTACCATATTGGATATCGACAGCTGATGTAAACACGACGCTACTATATGATAACCTGTACTGCGCAAAAGCGTTAAGCGCCGTTTTACACATTTTAGTCAAGATTGATCAATTCTTGTCAATTACAAAATACTTTATTTTCTTTCCGGCAAAAAACACTATGATTTTTTTGTCAAAAATATGAGAAAAAAAAGGAACTGACTAATAACTTATAAACCTTTAATACAAAAGATTTTTTAACGTTTACTTGAACATGTATTTACCGGCACTGCACATTATTGATATTAAACAACATTAAATAAGTACAAGTATCACATGTTATGACTCTGTCGACTGTTGCACATAATATCTTGTCAGAGCTGATGTTTTTTTTAATAAAGTTCTATAGTTTCAGCGTTTTTTTAAAACAATAAGCGATCTCTAACGTCCATTTTCCCAGTACAAACACAAACAGCTGCACAACTTGTGCAACAGTTACATAATGACAGGCTTGAAGACCTGAAGTGTTTCGCAACTCTATTGAAAGACGAAAAGCTGACTAGAAATATTAGCGGAAGATACCACAAATCGTTTCCTAAAGTTTCGTCAGTGACAAAAATAAACTACACAAAATTTTCAAATAGAATTAAGAAGTTGTCAAAAAGGTTGGACAAGGCGCTGTAAATGTTGTCATGTAAATACTTGCAGTTATAGAGTCAAATTGGTCAGAGTAAAGAAATAAAACTGTACGACGAATTACAGTCTTGAAAGTTTTGATCACTGTTGTATATACTTTATTAAAAATGCTCTGAGTTTGTTGTAGTTTTTATTGTTGATAAACGAAAATACAGGCTTGTTCATATCATCATAATGCACAAGAAAAACACCGATCACAGCATACCATCTCCACCCCTGTCAGATTATTTCTTTCTTTATTAAAGCTATATTTTGTAACCAGAATGCCGGTTTAGAACTAAATCGCTAATATAACGTAAATGAAACTATAAATCAGTTGCAACTTCTTCTTTCTGCTTAATAATCATGCAAGAAATCATACATAAATTTCACGTTTCGAATATATTTACCGCGTACACCCTCCTTTACTGTACATAATTGTTTTGAAGAAAGATCTTAATTTCATTGGTTAGCGTGTTGGATCGAAGCTCCACCCCGCATGGCGATGTAAACCTGAGACGGCGATTAAACGGTAATGGGTTTAACAGAAATTTTTCACAAAATATAATATTTTAGTATTTATTTTGATCGCAGATGTGTTTTAAAACAATAAGTGAACATGCTTGTGTACAGATTTTAAGGAAAAAAACAGTAAAACTCAGGTTCTTAAAAATCTTAACCCTCGCCGATTTCCACCACAGTTTTGGTCTATTTTGGTTGAGACGTAAAGGACAGACATCTGTAAAAAGTCAGCATGATAATGGGTCTGTGCTTGCAGTCGAATTATTGAGACTATGTCAGGAGGGAGGAATGTAGGTTTTGCTGGTATCAGGTGGCATTTGTAACTCAATTGCTAGAGCATTGGCAAGGTAAGCCAGAACTTCAAGTTTGGAATCCTGCCATTAACAAAGGCCTCAACAGTTTCATTACCAAAGAAGTTTTACAATTATATCATAAATGCTCTAAATAAGAGATGTAATTAAAGCAATGAACATTTTAGCAATGAGCTTTATGGAGTGCATTGTCTATCAGGAGAAGTGCTAGCTTGGGTTCGTCAGCATGGATGGAGAAGAGATGCCGGAGACCAGCCAGCAGGACCAGGAGGCAGCTGTCTCTTCCCTCACTGGCTTCCTGTTTGGAAACATCGATGAAAAGGGAGAATTAGAAGAAGACTTCCTGGATGAGGTATATATACATTACTTTGTTCATCTGTAAATATATCAGGCACTAACTATTACCCACAAGTCTCAAATGACTATTTCATTTTGCCTTAAATTTGTCTATTATAAGGATGTGTACTGAGTTACATCATTAAATTATTCATTGTAAACATTTGATGATATTAGTTCTCGTGTATGTTTTGTATAGAAGACACCAAAAAGCCATGCAAAATATAGTGATTCCATTAATAATTGAATCTAATCAACAAGAAGTTTTACTTGTACTGGTAAATGTCAAATTTAGTTTCAATATCGGGTATGTTGAGTTCAGCTCATTGCATTATAATTTCTTGAAATTTTCAAGGATTGTTGATTCAAAGTAGCTACTAAGCTAGGTCTGTAAATAAAGCATCAAAGTATCTGCATATATTTGTGTTGTGACACTTACTTTCAGAAATTTGAATGATGAAATATGTTTATATAACCTGTGCCTTTTAGCTGGTAACACAAATTATGCTATTTTTAAGTTTAAGCTCAGATCAGATTGTAAGTCACCTACATTGGTAATTAACTCATACAAAGTTCCTCTGTGTTGACTGACAAGATCAAACAAGAAAGAATAGATATGTTCAGCTGTTTGAGGACTTAACACTTCTTTGCCAGCTCAAGGAATCAAATTGACAATTAGATTTACACAGCACTTGGGGTCTTGGCTCTCAGGTAAATGTGAAACATATTATATACAATTATGTCTTGCTCAGGAATCCAAGAAACATATAGGATCTCTCAGCAGTTTGGGGTGTGGCTCTCTGGTAAGGGAGATAACTGATGACACAGACCAGTTGCAGGACAATGAAGAAGGATCGCAGGAATCAGGTACTGCTTATCCCAAAATAGTGATTCCCAACTCATAGGCAGGACAGTTTGCTACATGTGTATGGAATTGAAGAGTAATAGAAATTAACATTGACATTTACTTTAGAGCATTAAATTTGACATTCTTGTTGATTCTTTAAAAATAGAGAACTGCAAAAAATAAAGGGCTAATAAGTTGTTGTTTTTTTTTTTTGCCGTAGCTTAATATTCAAGAGTAAAAATGAAATTATAACTGTTCTTCAAATGGACCATGCTTACAAAAATGTACAGTAAGGGTAATATTGGGTACAACAATTTATTGCTGTTCCAGTTACAAGTATGAAAATTATTAATCTTTTATCCCATGGGATATGGCTGTTATTACATGGGTGAAAAGTTTAGATCCAGATCAGCCAGCACATCAGTGCCATCTGATCAACATTTACACTGATTCTGTCAATTATTTTTGACCAACAGGTGAACAGTTTAGTTCAGATAGCATGGATCTGGATCTACAATGGTAGACCTACTAATGGATAAACTCATATACATAGATTAAAGGGTTAAAGACTATTGCAATGTAATGGCTAACAAAACTGAGAATATTGTTTAATGATTTCAGATTACGACCAGAAAGCATCAGATGCGGTAGATTTCTTTGACATCAATGAGGTAGCTGATGAAGATGATGACAAGATCAAGATTAAGGAAGCCATGTCATCCATGCAGATACCAAAACACGGTGAGTAATGTAATACTGTACCTTGGACCTCAGGCCTTGCACTTGTTCAAAATTTGTTTTAAGCATTTAGTCCATATATACAAGTTTTATTGTGTATGGAACAACTGTAGATCAATATTAAGTGGCACATCTTGTCTTTATCTTTACTGTTTGCCTCTTAATAAGAAAAATCCTAATGAATCTGAGTCTAAAAACGAACAGTAAAAATCCTGCATGATGTCAATTTAGAGTTACTTTAGAAGATAAAGTGTCATTTTAGTGTCAACTGTCAAGTTTTAATTTTATTTGGTCAAGTGTTAACCCTTTCCCACATATATACGCATTTTTACACATGTGCTACCAGTGTAGATCCAGATCAGCTGGCACATCCGTGCCGTCTGATCAGGATCTGCACTGGTCGCATTTTTGTCAGAAATAACCTAATGAATCAAAAAGCCAACAGTTTAGATCCTGATCAGATGGCACGTATGTGCTGGCTGATCTGGATCTAAACTGTTTGCCCTAGCAATAAGGGTGTATCTATACAGGAAAGGGTTAAGTTAGGTTTTTAGTTGTTAGTGGAGCAGGTTGTGTTAATTTAGTGGGTCAAGTGTTAATTTTGCAGGTCATGTGTTAATTTAGTGGGTCAAGTGTTAATTTTGAAGGTCATGTGTTAATTTAGTGGGTCAAGTGTTAGTTTTGCAGGTCATGTGTTAATTTAGTGGGTCAAGTGTTAATTGAGTGGGTTAAGTGAGTGTGTCAATTGTTAGTTTTGCAGGTCAGGTGTTAATTAAGTGGGTCAGTGTTATTTAATTGGGTCAGGTGTTAATTTATTGGGTTAGGTGTTAATTGACTTTGCAGAGAATCCTGATGATGACTATGATGATAAGGATGCACAGCTGATGCCACCACCATCCTGGCTGCCAACACAACCCCAGTCCTGGTTGCCGACACAACCCAAGGGGCCAGATCAAAAACCCGTTATCTCCACGGCCAATCAAGGTATAATTACTATGTTACCTGCAACAACTGGTGGTATCTCATCAATTTAGTTAAATCTTGACAGTAGAATAATTGTTAATTGAAAATCAAACTATTTTTAATGGAAGCTAGGCTGTATAACAGTTAAAGAAATCAGTGTTACTAAGAAATATATTATAAAATAAATAATGCAAGACAAACTCCGATCATTCAATACAGGTTTCAAGTTTTATTTGGTTTAATGTAAAAGACGTAAAGGCATTTTTGTGCAGACAAAAGTTCCAACACTTGTGTTATTCTCATAAGACTAGATATTCAAAGATTTGATTTTAGTAGTATTTCATTTTGGCATTATTGTTAATTCTTGATCATGTCAGCAGTTTTCAATAGCCAGTAAACTCCCAGGCATTGCAGTGGGAATAACCCAGTTTGCATGATATTACAAATGTATAGATAACCCCAAAGCCATGCAAATACTGCAACAGTTATGCAATAGAGAAAAATGGGATATACCATCTGTATCCCTTAACCCTTTCCTTGATATATACGCATTTTTACACATGTGCGACCAGTGAAGATCCAGATCAGCCGGCACATCTGTGCCATCTGATCAGGATCTAAACTGTTCACTTTTTTATTCATCAGGTTATTTCTGAAAGGATTAAATAAGATAGTTCAAGTATGCCTACATACAGTCACCCACAATGATTAGCATTCTTCATGGTTTGAAATGAGCATATTACCATCAAGGGAGGTAATTGATATTGAAGTGAAGTACAGGGAGATCCCAGACTTCCTGAAAGTTGAAAAAAAGTGTCAGACATTTGGTCAGAAGATGTGAAAATCTGTCTGACCGAAACAAAAAATCTGTCTGACCGAAACATGTTAAAAAGAATTTAGCAGTTCAAATTTTGTCTGACACTTGGTCTGATAACTTAAGAAATCATGTGAGACCAGCCAAAATTTTACCAGACAGGTGCGTCGGTCTGTCAACTTTCGTTAAGTCTGAGATCCAGCAACGATTTCATCTATACCTGCTGTTATTTCAGTAACTCTTCCTACGACTGTTGTAAGCAGCTTATCAAGTACCTCCGCCAGCCCGTCACAACCAACAGAGGTGGCTCCAGTGCCAAACCTGAACACACCTCTAGCAGCCATGTTACCACCAGAACTGAGAAATGCTGATGTTACAAAATACTTTCCGGAATTTAGAAAAAATCAAGTGAGTCTGATTTAGAATCTGAAACCTTTATTGTACTGATTTAAATGACATTACAGAGGTTAAACCCTTTACATTTAGGATATTCCTTTTATCACAAGGGTGCCCAATGTAGGTAAAGATTGGCCAGCAGATCTGTACTGTTTGATCTGGATCAGCACTGTTTGCTTTTAGATTCATCTGACCTAGGACAAGTCGAGATAAGAGGACACAGATGTGCCAACTCAACCCTCCTCCATATATATGCATTATTGATGCTAGTGCAACCAGTGTAGATCCAGATCACCTTGCACATCTGTGCCATCTGATCAGGATCTGCACTGGTCACTTTTTGGTCAGAAATAAGTTAATAAATCAAATAGAGAACAGTGCCCAAGGTTATAAAACTGAGCATGGAAACCAGTCTCAAATCTCAAGCATCTGATTGGCTGAAATGGCGACCAGTCGCCATTTCAGCCAATCAGATGCTTGAGATTTGAGACTGGTTTCCAATCTCAGCTTTATAACCTTCAGCCCAGTGCAGATCCTGATCTACACTGGATCTACACTGTTCGCCCATGCCATAAAGGTGTGTATATGGAGGAAAGGCTTAGTCTTGATCTACACTGTTCACCCATGGATCAAAGGCATATTCATAAAGCAAAGGGTTAAGCTGAATTTTTTTATAGAAAACAAATTTTAAAAGACCTTAAAGGATATGAAATGTATTACTGAAAATTACTGAAACACTATTATCCAACTTGAATGGCTTCGCCAAAGAAACACATGTCACTAATAACAGGGTTTGAGACTTTTTAGAGATGTAACATTTTCAGTTCTGCTTCTTATAAGATAGCTTATGGCTCCACTTTCACTCTGCTTTTAATTTAAAGTTTTTAGTTTTGTATGTAACAACGGGATAGGCATGCATCTGAAGGTACATATTAGGCAAACTGACCATCATATTGTTACCTTGCTTATAGGTTTGTGAAAAAGACATAAAAAATGCCCAGAAAATAAAACTTGCTAAAAATTTAACCTTGTCTTATAATATGTCTACACAGAAAACCTCCAATTTTGGGGGCAAAATAAGGGGCCCATCTTACATGTATAAGCGGATAGTCCTATGACCAAGTATTTATGGTATATATATTCTATTCAGGTGTTGAGATTTTCACGTCTGTTCAAACCGGTTCACCATCCTCATATCTGGAAGAGAAAGAAGAAGAGAAAAGAAGACAAAGAAGAAGATAAGAAAAAAACTGACAAGGATAAGGAGGGTACTTCTTTGCTAAGCTCTTTGAAATTTCGGTAAAAAATGCCTGTATAAGGGGTTATGATGTCCATTAATGTTTTGCTTCATGTATAAAGCTTACATCCAATGAGACCTTTATAGATCTAGATCAGCATGCACATTGTTTCATCAGTCTGTGTATCTTAAAATCATCAAACTTAGATGGCTAGAAAGTTGGAAATTATCATATAACTTCCCTGACACTATCCTGAACAAACCCCATTCCTGGAAATCATGGATCAGGCCCTGACTCAACAAAGAATCGCATCTGTTATTCTGCTCATTTGAGCATCACATTTTAGGTTAAATTCTGTATGCAACTGTATGATGTGATACACATGGGTGAAAGTTTTCAGGCATATGCCTGAGATTCAGGGTTTTGTGTGTCTTAAAATGGTTGATTTTCTTTATTTTCCCTTTATAAATTGACAAATTCTCAGGATTTCGGGTTTTTCATAATTCCTAACTTGCAATCTTGTACACACCATTATAGATTCATCCTTTATACTTGGACACACTTTCTTTCAGTTATTTCCAAAGTTGGGTTAATAAGAACCATCACTTTATCCTTTGCATTTTTATTAAATTATGACCCCCTTTTAAAGATATATTTATAATTTTTAAATATTTACATCCAGTGAAGTCAGAGGCAGGCAAGGAACAGACTAAAGAGATAAAAACCGAGACCATTGAGGCAACAACAGGGTCTGAGACACCAGCTGCAGAGTCAGTAGATACTGAACCTAAGTCATCTGTCACACCTCCTATTGAAATTAAAGGTAAAAAATGTAGTGTTTGATTATATTTTGCATGGGTTTAAATTTTGTGTATTTTGTTAATTTTGCACTAAGGTAAAAGCACTAATTTAAACCCCAGTAAAAATTACTCCTTGTTATAATGCAATTTAATAGAAAAAATGCATAAAGAATTTGTGCCTACATGAATATATCATTTTTGGCAAAAATGCCCAAGGGTACGCAACAATTTTGTGCGTTTTATTTACTGAAATTGTGAATTCATTTGCTTCGAAAAAAAAGCATTAAATATTAGGAATCTGCAAGTATATGTGTGCATTCAGTATTGCATTTAACTGAAAATTACCTGTAAAAGAGCATTCAACAATGCTGCAAAACTAAGAATTTCCTATGAAAAAAAAGCAAAGAAAATTTTTTTCACCATTAAGTTGAACCAAGTACGACAGCATTTGACCAAGTGTGATAATTGTGCTAATAGTCTCTGTTTATTTCTTCAGTTGAAGATACAAGTGAGGCAGGGAACCAAGACATTAAAGACAGTAAAGAAACAGTAATGGCTGGTTCCCCAGAGAGTGGGAGCCGGTCAGACAGTGGTGTCAGTGGTATGGATGGGGAGGGGGAGGAAGATGAGGATGAAACTGTTGCTAGATTGTTTGGGACCAAGATCAAGCTGAACATGGGAAGACCTCCTAAACTAGAGGAGCTGGCTCCCTCAGATGAGGTAAAAAATCATGTGCTTTATATATCGGTCATAAATTGTTCTTACTTGTTTGACCTTTACTTTTTAAAGTATAAACAAAGACTTGAAATAAACATATATTTACAGAAAAATAACCAATACACAAAATAGACAAGTACAAAAAATTACCGCAAAAATTGTAGTGAAGCAAAAATTTTCAAAAAATCTTGCAAATCCTACATTATCCCTTTAACTCAAGTGGAAGATCAGTGGTCTAGGGGTAGAGCGTTGGACTCCAGATCTGGAGACTGCGGGTTCAAATCCCACCAGGCATGAGGTTTGTTTACAGTTTCCTCAATCCACATTCAGTGAGACTACTGGCTGGAAACCCAGGAAGCAGTCATTGAGCTTGATTAATATAAGTTGGAATAACTTGCTTCACAATCGAAATTGTAAAATAAATAAGTTTAAACTATCACTTTAACCCTGATGACTTGTACTGACTTGATTTAAGAATTTGAACGCATTATTTTCATGATTTTTTTTGTTGCATTTAAAGGAATTACTAAAAATGAAGCAAACTGGACGTGTGAACAAAACTGAAAAGAAGTCAGATTCCACGAACAAGGATGGTGATATTGATGTAGCCCCATGGAGATACGGCCCCGCTCAGTACTGGTATGACATGTTAGGGGTTAGCGAGACAGGCGAGGGCTTCGACTATGGCTTTAAGTTGAAGAAAGAAAAGGAAGCAGAAGATGCAGCAGAAGTGAAGGATGTTGTGAGTGTATACTGTTGTTTTCGTGTAGCACAATTTTCAGGGCTCTCACAAGTGACCAGACTCTTCCCTTTTTTGAGCTTTGGGAGAAGTCATTTTGTATAGGCAATATAGGGAAAGAATTTTGTTGAATGTAAACTTCTCTATAATGCAGTAAAATTATGACAAAACTTCTTGCTGATTTTCAATTCTAGTGAGAGCCCTTATAACTTGATGGTATACAGCTAATATCCCATGCCTGCAGTCTGATCAAGATTACACTGTTTGCTTTCATATTCATTAGATTATTTTTTACCAAGGAGCGAACTACTACAAAAATTTCATTTGATGATTTATAGAGTTAGGAATAGTATGCAGGTGAAAATAAGTAATACCGGTAATTTAAAAGTAATCATTTCTTAAACAGAAGAAGGAACCTGACCCAACAGAACCTAGCGATACAGCAGATGTAGATGTAAAGATCGAGCCAGGGCAAGATTTCCCTGATGAGGCCTTCCTGATGATCACCCAGCACAACTGGGAGGATGAGATTATCTGGAGTGGAGAGGAAGCAAGGCAACGGGTCATGCAGTCACAGAAAAACCGACCCTTGTGTGCTGGCTGGATACCAAGTACAAGTCACAGAACAGCAGCACAATATCTACAGCAAAGTAAGTAAAGGGAGACTCATCTGACAGACTGTTTTATGGTTATCCCGACCCACACTCATCCCACCCCATACTCCTTTTCTCAGTACTGAGGAGTATAGAAAAATGATCAAAATAAATGTATCTTGATAAAATGTTTCCCCCACCCCATTCTAGAACCTGCTTCCAGCCTTATACATCATTTGTGTACATTGTTCTGGGATTAGATGGACCAAAGTTATGGTTATCCCCCAACCCAACCTCTCATCACCCATACCCCATTCTTTATTCTTAGGTGGATGGAGAAATAAACAAAAATGTGTTGATGAAATGTTTCACCTTAACCTACACCAAAACTTCATCTGTAAGCCAGATACATTTTTGTGTAAAATGATCTGGTTTTACATGTAGGTTCATAATTGACAATAGAAATTGAGCTATATACTTCCCTGTTCTTGTCTATCCTACAGTCTATTTTTGACATAATAATAGTATCATTCTAATTATGTGCACAGTTTTATTTATCTGTTGTTGTTTTTTAACAAATTACCAAAAGTGGGCCATTGTACATTTTGCATTTATACAGGACTTTTCATGTAAGCAAAAAGAATAGATCATGATCATCAGGCACATCTGTGATTTCTTTCACTTCTTGGTCAGAAATAACCTAATGAATCAAAAAGTGAACAGTGTAGATCCTGATCAGATGGCATGGATGTGCCGACAGATCTGACTGAACACTGTTAATCCATAGATAGCTGCCATAGCACATGGAGTAAAGGGTTGAAGCAGTAATGTAATAAATGTACGTCAGTGCTGAATGTTTCTTATGTTGTTATTGAGTGTTTATTCTCAGTAGATGCAGTGTTTAGGAGATGGAACAGTATTAAATAAACTAGTTCTTTGAGCAACATCGAGGCCTTTACTTATCCTTTTTTCTATAGTTGAAAAAAATGTTACCATATATTTTACAGATAGGCCAGGTTGGCAGACAAAGTTGGGGCCAGGGAATCTACCCATTATGAGATCGATATCAGGACAGTTTGGACAAAAGCCAGGTATTCAGTTACATTGATTGTGTGTATACAGTACTGTTACTGTTCCAGCATCATTACTGTGCTGTAATAGACAAAATAAGGCTTATGGGCTAGTAGCTGTTATTGTGCCCAAGATAATAAACCTGAGAATGGGAACCAGTCTCAAATTTCATGCATCTGATAATCAAACTTGGTATGTGGGTCCCCTGTGTTGTGACCCTGCTTGGGATTGTGTTTGGGGTCAATTGGAGGAAGCTCATGGTCACAGTTTCTCAAAACTGAAAATTATTATTCTTATAAATAGTAATGGTCAGTTGGGAAAATATGCCCACTTCACCCTTTTTTACAGTGCTGGTTCAGTGTGAAATTTTCGTGGTTAACTAGACAGTTCTCTTATTGAAAACGCTAAATGTTTTTTTTGCTGCTTGTTTTGTCCGCTTTCCTCGGTGCTCTAATTAACATTTCAGGAATTTCGTGTGTAGGGTTTTTTGTTCCTTCTTAGGTAGGGGCAATTTACAGGCTCCTTCCCATACAATTTTCTAAAAATAATGCAGTTTTCTTCAGTTACCTTACATTTGGATTTTGCATTCCTCTTTAGAGGGAAAAAACACACTCCTCCAAATTACAGGGCATAGGCAACATCCCGTGTTCGTGAAAAAAGCCCTGATGCGGCTGTTTCCCTCTAGGGAAAGACCTTGTCATATTTTACTTTCGGTACTAAATGTTAGGAGAACTAAGTTTGTCACAATCACTTTAATACATTGTCAAATATAAAGAAATTATTCCATTATTACACAAAGGTGATGATGACATATGCTTGTTTATTTAGATTTTTAAATTAACTTTAGAAAGGTATCTGTTGTACTGAACTCAGAAAGTTATCATTTGTGCTGAGTCTGATTTTGTTGTTTTGATGGTCCTTCTCAGAGACACCTGGGGGTGGTCTAACAGAGCAGGGTGAAAACAAAGAGTGGTTCTCCATATTTCCTATCTTCAATCAGGACCTGGTCTATGGTAACTGGGAGGATGAGATCATCTGGGATGCTGAAGTAAGTTCCACAATTTTAATATGTATTACATGGGCTGAAGGTTATAAAGCTGAGATTGGAAACCAGTCTCAAATCTCAAGCATCTGATTGGCTGAAATGTTGACTGGTCGCCATTTCAGCCAATCAGATGCTTGAGATTTGAGACTTGTTTCCATGCTCAGTTTTATAACCTTGGGCAATGGATTACAAGTTTCCAATGTTGTTAGGGAAGAGTGATTCATGTGTCAACCTGTAGAAAGCATATCAGTAAAAAACAACTTGTTTTATGCCCCATATGCATTTTTAGTCGTGTTCACCTTTAAAAGCATATTTGTATTGATTTAACCCTTTCCTACATATATGCGCCTTTTTATGCATGTGCGACCAGTGTAGATACAGATCAGCTGGCACATTCGTGCCATCTGATCAGGATCTGCACTGGTCGCATTTTAGTCAGAGATAACCTAATGAATCAAAAAGCGAAAAGTGCAGATCCTGATCAGACGGCACGGATGTGCTGGCTGATCTGGATCTACACTGTTTGCCTATGCAATAGAGGTTTGTCTATGGAGGAAAGGGTTAATAGATAAAAAAACAACAGATACTTAGACAGAATTCATTGACTCCCTGTCCTAATCACAAGTGACCATAGTACACCTAAACCAGAAATAAGTTTGATTATAGCAACTTCAAACTGACTCTGGCTGAATTTGCTGTCCCTTGACTAGAATGAAAAAGACCAGCTGGGCATACAAAGATTAGGGGAGCTATGTCTTCTCTTTCATCAATAATAAAATTATTGGCCTTTCTTGAATGTTATGTGACCTTTAACTACTGTATAGCGCTTAATATTGGGTGGGTCAAATTTTGGCATATTTTGAAGTGTTTTAAATTGGCGGGGTCATATATTGGCGCAAACAAACCAGACTGCCAAAATAAAACCCTTGATGAAAATGGTGTTTATCTTTTACATTCAATATTCAATTATAATAACTGTGAAAATATTATCACAGATACCCAATAATAGATTGCTTTGTTTGATTCACGACATATTCTTATTATATTCTTTTTGTATCAAACTGAGAAAACTACTAATATGTACTAGGGTATAGTTGTCTACTATCAGATATTAAAATTGCAGTGTGATGAATCGATGGTGATTTTAATTGGTGGTGTTTCAAATTTGCGCAACTAACCCTGACCGCCAATATAGCCAAAATTAATCCCCCGCTAAAATAAGTTCTTATACAGTAAGTCTGCTATTCTAGCACAAAACACAAAGCTTTGCGTTTTTAATATGGCATTTCTGCTCTTTTGAAACTTGTATACACAGGCGATCCAGAATGCAGCAGAATTATCTTAGACATTTTTTGTTTGTTTTACATGTACTTGTAACTTGCAAAATTTGTAACATGTACTCACCTTTATTTGCCAGACTGAGCCAGTCCGTCATTATCCATATGTGAATGTCACAAAACATTTTCAACTGAAAAGTAAACATTGTAGAAAATGGTAAAAAATGTGTGAATGGAACAGACATGGGGCAAATTAAATTTTAATTTTAATGCATTAATAATGCATTACTTTTTGTCAGTAATGAAAGGTAATTATGAATGCAACAGATTTAGCATTATTTTAATGCTAATTTAATGCATTACCTATGCCAAAATGCTGGAATGCTTAGCATTATTGAGCATTAATTGGATTTTGTTTACTATTGAATTACATATATATATTAATAGTAACTTTTTAATCCAAAGATGTTCTAAATATTTAATATGTTATTAGTCTATTACATATCTTATTTATATCAAGAGAAAAACATTATTATAACAGTTAAGTAGTTTGATATGTGTTCACTTTTAGTAAAACAAGGTACAGACTATAAGAGTCAAGCCTTTTCATCAGAATGTTGTAAAGTTTGAACATTTTTTTATGATTACGCCACAAGTTCTTAAGCTGAGTTGTCTTAGAAAATGCTAAATTTAAAACAAATGAATAGCCAGAAATCTATAAAGCTCTGTCAACAAATACAGCACATTTCAATTGTTTCACTGTACACATTCAATTGGACAAGATATTTCCCACCAATTGTCTAACACTTAAATATTCCTGAGAATGTTACTGGTAAACATTTGAAGTTCAGTGCAAACTACCAAAAAATGTTGTTCTGAAATAAGATAGCATCGAAATCAACTCAAACTTTCAACATTTTAACCATTTATTTATAATTTTACTTACTGATTCAGTGTCATTGTAAAGTTATTTGAGGCTATGTCAGATTTCAGAAAATCGGCATGTAATGCAGATGCAGGTGACATAATAGTTTAATAAGTTGACAGTATAGTCCTTTGTCAATACTACATACTAAATGTGTGAAAAACAGCAATTAATCAAAGATAAAAAAAGTGTGTTAAAAAGCTAAAGCTGTAGTAATCTATATGTACTGAGAATAGTTTTGTTGTAAGTTCTTGAAGTGTCAATTAAGGTCTTCACACTTTCAGTTTGATACTTTGTATATTAAACTTTGGGTTGTTGTTTTTTGGAAGATGATCCCTTTTGTACATAATATTATACTGATTGTTGACTTTTTATTTATTGTCAGTTTGTGTATAAAATAATGCTTAATTTAATGCATTACTTTTTGATATAATGCTAATTTAATGCATTACTTTCTCAAAATATAGTAATGCTAATTTAACAAATAATGTTAATTTAATGCATTACTTTTAAAAATAATTCACCCCATGTATGGAATGGAATGATTCATATGGGGCTAATTGGTGACAAATGTCATCACCCATCATGACTAGTAAACAGGTGTCCTTCAATTAAAAAAAGCTGTGCCTCCAGTGAGGATTGAACTCACGACCCCTGGTTTACGCAACAAGTGCTCTACCACTTAGCTATAGAGGCAGCACATCTGTTGGGGTTTTATTAACCAGTCAATACATGGCATGGATTATATATCAGGTGTTGATCAAATAGCATTTATACAGTCTATTGTTCTGATAATCCCTTGTTTAAATAAAACTGCAATATAACATTGAGTGTTCAAATAGCCTCCATAGCTCAGTGGTTAGAGCACTGGTCTTGTAAACCAGGGGTCGTGAGTTCGATCCTCACTGGGGGCTGTGTAGATAGTTTTTCTTTTATAGCCGTCACTTTTTTTTTTTTTGGAATTAAGGTGGAATGCGCTGATTTTTCAAATTTCGAGTATTTTTATGAAAATTTGCATGCAGTTAATTGATCATACATTTTGTATTTTCAATATGGAACAGAATATCTTGTAACAATATTTTGATTTGTCTCAAAGATACAGGTCTTCAAAGATGACCACTAACGGCAATTTTTGGACATGACGTCAAAAGAACCGTAACTGAATGTTTTCAGCTGTAACTTTAATGTCTTTCCAATGTTCCGTTTTCTGTTTTAATAATATTGTACAGAATCTAATTCTCTTTCCACTGATGTAACTTTCATGAGTTTTCACCCATGATTTACGCATGACGTTGCCGAAAAGCACCTTTTTGACCTGGAAAATGACATAGAGTTTTACTAAATTTTCGTCGCTTGTTACGGAATTGCGAAAAATCTGATCAATAAAATTTGATTTTTTTGCATAATTCGTTTGTAAATTTTATTTTGAAAATGTTTGACAAATAAAAAAAGGGGGGTCACCGACTTCGTTTTTGCGTTATTACGTTGACCTTTACCCCTAACCCCCTAATTTTAACGACCCAATAAAACCTTTCCATTGCGCGTCATAGTTAAGCACTATAATAATGATGGTAAAAATTAAACATATTAAAATTATAGTTCTATAAAAGTCTTTTTTCACATCAAGAATCATACTTTTGCTTAAACTGCAGTTTAAGATTCTAGTAATTCTATACGAAACGGCGCTTCACGTGTAAATCTTGGGTAAAAACTCATGAAGTGGATAGAGAATTAGATTCTGTACAATATAATTAAAACAGAAAACGGAACATTCGAAAGACATTAAAGTTCAGCAGAAAACATTCAGTTACGGTTCTTTTGACGTCATGACCAAAACCTGCCGTTAGTGACCATCTTTGAAGACCTGTATCTTTGAGACAAAATAAAATATTGTTACAAGATATTCTGTTCCATATCGGAAATATGGTCAATTAACTGCATGCAAATTTTCATTAAAATACTCGAAAGTTGAAAAATCAGCGCATTCCACCTTAACCCTTTCCTTCATATATAAACTTTTATTGTGTGGAGCCTGGCTGAGCAGTGTAGATCCAGATCAGCTGGCACCATGCCATCTGATCAGGTTCTGCACTGTTGCTTTGTGATTTGTCAGGTTATTTTTTAACCAAAATGCGACCAGAGCAGATCCTGATCAGATGGTGCAAATGTGCTGGCTGATCTGGATCTACACTGGTTGCACTTGAATAAAAATGTGTATATATGGAGGAAAGTGTTATAAGGGTCATACATTGGGTATTACCAGTGCATCTCCTGATTTTTTGTATACAATTTAGATTGTGCTATCAGGATCTGTAAATCAAAACTAAAGTAGTAGAGTGGCTTGGTTTTTAATTTTTTGCATAGCCTTTCATGGCCCTTTTTATCCCAAATTGAAAATTTTAGATAAAGTTCAAAATATTTTTATGCACAGGTTGATCTAAAACAAAGCACAACTATTCTCAAGTTATCATATGTTTTAATTTTAAGACCTTCAAAGAAAGTGCTTGAATTAAATGCCTCCAGTGAGGATTGAACTCACGACCCCTGGTTGACGAGACCAGTGCTCTACCACTGAGCTATAGAGGCAGCACATCTGTTGGGGTTTTATTAACCAGTCAATACATGACAAGGGATTATATATCAGGTCTTTAACAATAGCATTTAAACAGTCTATTGTACTGATAATTCCCTTGTTTGGATAAAACTGCAATATTACATTCAATGTACATGTAGCCTCCATAGCTCAGTGGTTAGAGCACTGGTCTTGTAAACCAGGGGTCGTGAGTTCGATCCTCACTGGGGGCTGTGCCCATATTTTTGTTAATGCCTAAAACTCTTGTAGCATCAGTTTTTCAGTAACTATACTCAACAAAAATAGAAACCTGACACTTTATATTTGGTGTATTTTCCTGGAATCAGATTTAAAGCTAATTGAATTGTGGTATGTAATAAAAATTGTGCATGTTTTGAACTTAATTTTGCATTTTTGATATTTTTGGTGCATGAAACAAGTGATTCAGTGGTTATTTTCTTTTGGATGGTGCAAAAATATATAGATTTTGAATATGCACCTCATACTTATTCAAAGTTACAGTGTCAGGTTTCTTTTTTTGTTGAGTATATATGGCAGATTTCTTTCAAACTTGTACAGATGATCAGGTAAGATTTGTAGATGGTCATAAAAAAATATTTCTTCCTGCAACCACTTTAACCTGAAAATATGGCCCTTTGCTAAATTCAGTTTTAAAATTATGAATCATTTTGGAGAATTATGTGTGTTACACCAGAAGAGAAAGTGAATTTTAGTGACTGGTCTTTAGAAAATGTATTTGTCATCTCTTTCAGTTCTTAGCTCTGGTGCCCCATCAGACTTATCATTTTTAAGAATATTACTGGTACATCTTTTGCAAAAAATACATCATTTGAAAGAATGCAGATTATAATAAGTCATTATAAATGACTAATTGGAAACCATTTTAAGAAAATATACACTTCCCCCCCAAATTAATGCCCTGGTTAAAATTTAATTAAATTTTTATTACATTTCATCATGAACTTTTAATTTATATTCTTTTTATTAAATTACTTTTATTTTATGACTCCTTGGGTTATTTGAAAGCATAATGCAATATACTATTTGAGACAAACTACGGACTATAATATCATGTTTATTGTTAACCCTGAAGTCCACAGATCAGACTTTTATTACATGACTGTGACATCTGATCAGGATCAGGGCTGAAGGTTATAAAACTGAGTTTGGAAACCAGTCTCAAATCTCAAGCATCTGATTGGCTGAAATGGCGACTGGTCGCCATTTCAGCCAATCAGATGCTTGAGATTTGAGACTGGTTTCCATGCTCAGTTTTATAACCTTGGGCACTAAACTGTTAACTTTTTTACTTATAATACTTATAAGGTTATTTTTGACCAAGCAGCGGACAGTGTATATCCTGATCAAATGGCACAGGTGTGCCAGCTGATCTGGATCTAAACCCATATATATTGTGTAAAGGGTACAAATTACATTGGCTGAAAACTGTTACAGTTAGTTGAGCTCAGGGCATTTCATCCACTACAGAGGCTTATATTCCATCACTTCCCAATCTATAAATATAGTATTTTTCCCAACTGTGACAAAGACTCTTCCAAAAAGCTTGGTAAGATGTCCAAATGTGGTTGAAACTCCTCTTAGAGGAGTTCGAAAATTGAAGTCTGAAAAATATTATGTGCTTTAAAAATTAAATTGAAGTTTAAAATACTTACATGCATTACTATTCAAATTTATAAATGAGTACCCATCTATCAATAGATTTTGATTCCCCCCCCCCCCCCCCCCCCCCCAAAAAAAAAAAACAACAACAACAACAAACAATTATCATGAAATTCCTAATTTAAAAGGCCAGGGCCTCTTCTTAGTTTTCTGATGAAAAGCCTTGGACCTATAAATTAGGTTTTTCTACATAAACTGAGTATATGTGAATTTACTTCTATGTGAAATAGTCATTAGCTGTTTGGATAAAATAAATTGTCAGATACCACTGTACTTTGTTCAGTGCAGAAAGTGTGTTGGGTATGGAAAAAAAAAATTTGGTGTTTAGGCAGTGCCTCCAGTGAGGATTGAACTCACGACCCCTGGTTTACGAGACCAGTGCTCTACCACTGAGCTATAGAGGCAGCACATCTGTAGTAGTTTTATTAAACGGTCAATACATGACAACGGATTATATACAGGTGTTGGACAATAGCAGTTATACAGTCAATTGTTCTGATAATCCATTGTTTGGATAAAAGTGCAACAGTACATGTAAGGTTCAAGTAGCCTCCATAGCTCAGTGGTTAGAGCACTGGTCTTGTAAACCAGGGGTCGTGAGTTCGATCCTCACTGGGGGCTGTGCAGTCAATACTTTTTTATTATTTCTTAACACATATTCTTTAAAATCAATGCCTTCATAACTGACCTGCGATATACTGGCTTAAGGAAGAGAATGTTTTTTTTGTCAACTCAAAAAGTCACTGTTTTAATGATATAATTCAGAACTGTGGTCAATGGTTACTGGGCTTCAACTGCCAACACAACCATATGACAGAAATTTAAATGTTGTTATCACATATAAACACAAAAAGTAGTTGTAATTAAATTTTTCGCATAAATATATCTCAGATAAGCTGTGATTCCAAAACAAACATGTGTGCAATCTCCAATTTAACCCTTTCCTCCAAAGATACACCTTTATTGCTAGGGCGAACAGTTTAGATCCAGATCAGCCGGATCATCCATGCCATCTGATCAGGATCTAAACTGTTCGCTTTTTGATTCATTAGATTATTTCTTACCAAAATGTGACCAGTGCAGAACCTGATCAGACGCAAGATGTGCCGGCTGATCTGGATCTACACTGGTCGCACATGCGTAAAAATGTGTATATATCAAGGAAAGGGTTAACGCTGTTCACTAAGGTTATGTAATCAAAAATAAGTTATGAAGAGCTCATTTGAAAGCACTTGAGATTCTTGCACATTCGTAATCTGGAACAAAATTAATCCCTAATTAGTCAAAAATAATGGATAAATCTTAAAACCAACTGATGTGTCTGCTTATATTGATCTACAATGTTTATCAATGTAGATCAACCATATTCCATGTAGTAAAGGGTTAAAGTTTATACTGATTTACTCTACATCATTCTTCTTTTAAAGCGGCATTACTTCAATTTAACCCGCTCTTGTATGAAATATTACAGGTTTTTGGAACTATAGCACAAATTTGCAGCATTAGTTCGGGCTAATAAAATTTTAATTTACTAAAATACAGTTGGTCTGCGCGACTAAAAGCGAAAGTAGGATTTCCGAAACGTCACAGAAATCGAAATCCGCATGAAGTGGTCTCTTCGTCAAAAATCGGTGCTAAATATACCTCCACTATATTTAGCTTCTTACAAGTTGGTTAACGATAATTTAACAATATCATTGATAATCCCATCTGTAAGAAAGAATTTGATCGGACCTTTTGTGTTCTGTTGGAGAGTTTATATATTGAAGTCTTTATGAACAAATATGATTTTTCAATAGTATATTCTTACTTAAGTTTAGTGCTGGGGCTTTACTGACTACTGCCTTTGCATTGGGTTCTGTTATCTCCTGTTTAGTATGCACAAGTTATCAGGGACTTTGTCACGCATTGTTGATATTTCTTTTAATGATTTCCTCTGTTTTAGAATATGGATCACATTCCCATGCCCAAGATCCTAACCATAGACCCAAATGATGACAACATTATACTGGAGATACCCGAAGACAAAGACCCCAGTGCTCCGGAAACACCCGCCAAAAAGGAAAAGGTTATTTACAATTCTTAATTCAAGTTTGATCAAATTTAACCTATTTAGGTAGCTGTACAGTGCATGCTTAAATTCCATGTATTTGGATTTTTTTCCATTGAAAACAATCTAAAACTTTGATTTTTTAAACACATTGTGACATTTGAACTGTTTGAGCTTCAAAGGAACTTATTGTACTGTTGCCTGGATAGTTAGCAGTTATGATTTAACCCAGCCATATTTTACACTGCTCTTGCTTTTTCAATTTTGCAATTAAAAACATTTGCTTTGTGGTCTTGCTACAAGCACAAATGCTCACAAACTATTGGACTGCCCACAGTTAAATTTGGGACATTCAATAGCATGCTCCTTTTGCCACAAGTTGCTGAAAAAAAAATGCCATTGTAAGCTTTGTCCTCAGCATAGCTGTTTCAAAAGCTTTTATAAAACTGTGATATCACAAATTCTTCTCAACATTTTGTTAAGAGTTAAAGTATTTAGGTGTGGAAATCTAAGAATTGAAATGGTAACTTATTGCAATCATTAGGATATGAAAAACATTTGGAGCATGAAGCATTTTGAGGAAGGAATTGTTTTTTTTATATGACACTTTATTTTACAATGTATAATATTATATTTTTCAATTTATGACATTTCAATGTTATAATACCATTATATTTTTTCAATGTATTTACATTATAATTTTCTTCATATGACATTATGCATCAGTTTGAAGAAGTCACATATTCTGCTTGGTTAAGCCTGCATCATTAACAATATATTACATTATTTTTTTCAATGAATGACATTAAAAGTTTAATTTTAATGTATAATAAACTTTAAATGTATAACATTATGTTTCAATCTGAGGTGAAGAAGTTTGCATATTCTGCTTGGTAAAGCCAGCATCATTAACAATGTATGACATTATATTTTTCAATTTATGACATTATGTTTCAGTCGGAGGTAAAGAAGTCACGTATTCTGCTTGGTAAAGCCGGCATCATCAAGGAAGATGAGGAGGAAGAAGAGGTAAGATCCTCAACAAAATTATTCCTTTGTGCTATACATAAACCTTTATTGCATGGGCAAAAAGTGTAGATCCAGATCAGCTAACACATCTGATCAGAATCTGCACTGTTTGCATTTTGATTTATTAGGTTATTTCTGACCAAAAAGCAAACAGTGCAGATCCTGATCAGATGACACTTATGTGTTGACTTATCTGGATCTACACTGGTTAAAGACGGGTAAAAAGGAGTGTGTATGGAGTAAATGGTTATACATGTTATTTCTCAGACTGGTACCCTATTTATAAGATTGATGAAGAGGTTTGGTTTGGATTTTTGCCATCATTTTAGGAGCAAGGCCTGTAGTCTTTTAAATATTTCCATACAAAATTCTGCCTACCACACTGTCAAAGTTGGGTTTGCCTTACAATAAGTACTGTCAACATGAAATTTATGGCATTTTAACTGGTTAGAAAAAACTTAATACTAGGCAGCTGTTTGAAATGTAGTGATGACTTTTTGAAAATGTGGTCTTTATAATTGAAACAATTGGAATTAGAAAAAGATGAAGTAATTTTCTAATGAAAGAAAACATATCTTTTATGAGATATTTGGTTTAAAAAGAAAAAAAACCCTTTTGTCCATATATACATTTGAATGGCATTGGCAAACAGTGTAGTAAACAATCAGCAGGCACATCCATGCTGTCTGATCAGGATCAACAATGCTGCTTTTTGATTTATAAGGTTATTTATGACCAAAATAAGCAAATAGTGCAGATCAAGATCAGATGGCATGGATGTGCCAGCAGACCTGGATCTACTCTATTTGCATGTGGGATAAAATGCATATACATGTATATGGAGGAATGGGTTAAACCAGACCACTAAATCTCTATTTGCAGTAATTTGAACACTGAAAACATAAGTATTTTTGTCTGTTGAAGAGTAAAACAATACAGTTAATGCTTTTTCTGGGTGGGACTCCAGTAATATACTTTAGCCTTTTCACATAACATTTTGAGAGTCAAAAATGCTTCATGGATTAACATATGATTTTTTAGTGAGAAAATTGATGTGAGGTATATTAATGATATCATTTAACAAGACATGGTTTCATTGTTTCAGAGTCCACAGCAGACTAATTCTAACATTGACACATTCAACATGTCAAATGATGAGTTCTACAATCCTAAGCTGCTGGATACAGCCCTGAGGTCTAACATGGGGGTCAACCTCATACAGGTAAGTTAAGCATAATATTTTAAAAATTTTGTATGTTGTTTCCTTATGTACAGCCAGAAGGAACCTATGGCATAGTTACAAAATGCAGTACAGATTGAAGTTTCTATAGTATGGACAGCAAATACAAGAACAGTTTAACACATTTTAGGAACAGTGATTTTCTGAATGTAAATGGAGATGGAAAACTGAATGGATGTTAAGGTTCCTTAACCCTGAACCCTTTACTCTCTCGATTATGGCTGTTCAAGGCAAACGGCATGATCCAGATCAGCTGGCATATCAATGCTGTCTGATCAGGGTCTACACTGTTTGCTTTTAATGTTAGACGTGACTAGTATGGAAACAGATAAGATGTGAGAGCTGATCTGGCTCTCCCCTTGTCGAAAAATATATATGGAGTAAAGGGTTAAATATCACGGAAGTGTCCTTGTTTATTGTGACATGGCTTATTTCACATTTCAGCATTCTACACCTGCTGTGGAGCTCCAGCAGCCATTTTTCCCGACTTTCCTAAGTGAGACAAAACTGCGCACATTTCATCGGAATCCTCTAAAGAAATACTCCCATGGTCTCCTTGCTGCATCAGGGCCACACTTTGTTGACTCCTTGTTCAAAGTTATTAAAAGAAAAGCTAGGGTAAGTCATATTACATCATTATTGATATATTTAGTATTATTATTAAATTATATTGGATTTGCATTTCTCATTTCTCATTCATCTTCGGTCAATATAGCTTCATCAAGTCGATTTATCACCTTATCAACCTCACTGAAATGCAAAAATATTATTATATGTATTATATGTATTATTAAACATAATCCAGTTTTGACTAAAACAGTTTGATTTATCACAGTTTCTTTGTTACTATAACAGTTAACGAAGCAACCTTAACAATGGATGTATTGACCTTGTAAATGATAAAATTGAAGTAATTGAACATCTTTACTTGAACATTTCTAAGTACAAGACATTAACATTTATTTTAAGATGATAATGCATAGTCAATAATGATTCACATTTGTTTCTAGTTAAGAGATCAAGAGCGGCAAGCATTTGGAGGTGGCGAGATTTTCTTCATGCGTACTCCACAGGATCTGACTGGTCAGGATGGTGAACTCATACTCTGTGAGTATTCTGAAGAGTATCCTCCCCTGATGATGCAGGTTGGCATGGCAACAAAGATCAAGAACTATTATAAAAGGGTAAGATTGAAAATCAGATTATATCATTTCCTCAGTGGTGAAGCTGGCCACAGACAATGTGGTATTATTCTGATACTAATCTTAATGATATACCAGTATTTCAGAAATGGACAAAAATTGCTATAATTAATACCCCAAGTATCAAACCCCAGTAAAAATAAACAATAAAATAAAATATAACTTTAAAAGTCTTAAAATAATATACGTGCATGTATTTATGTCGGCACTATTATGTCATTTATGTCATTTGCTCCAAATTTGATCCCTGTGAAAATACCATGGTATAATCAAAACATTTTTACTTGAAGAACATTTTATTGCTTTCAATAAACAGATATAACAGTTGTAACACTTCCATTTATTATTCACTTTTTCTTGTCACATAAACTGTTTCTCTGCCACATTCAGACATTGCGATGTTTGATATTAGTATTAGAAAGGAACTTGATATCAAGGGGTTAAATTACTAAGTCAAAGTTAAAGGATATTCATTTTAACCCTTTATTTATAAGCGTTTTATCGTGCCACCTGATCATGGTCGACACTTTTCGCTTTTTATTAATTCGTTATGTGCCATCTGTTCTGGATCTGCACTATTAGCACATGCAATGAAATGCATATATATGGAATAAAGGGTTAACTTTTTTTAAAGGCTGCCGACTATTGCAGAATCACTTTTACTGTACACTTGGGATATTAAACTTTTCACTTAATGCTCAATTTTTATTATGTGGGGGAGTGGTTTGAATTTGTGGATCAAGGTGTCCAAAAAATCCATAGAAAAATAATATCAACAAATTTAAAATCAAATATAAATAGTTTAAAAATTAATTTAAATCTATTTTTTATCTGTGAATGCTTATTAACCTCTCAGCATTAAACAGTTTAATGAATGTGATAAGAGGTTATTTATTTAATTTCAGAAACCAGGAAAGGACAGTGTAGCCCCGCAGTGCAAGTATGGTGAAATAGCCTATGCTCACTCTTCACCATTCTTGGGAAGTCTTATGCCAGGGCAGTGTCAGCAAGCCCTCGAAAATAACATGTTCCGGGCACCGATATATGAACACAAGATGGCGCCCACAGACTTTCTTATCATAAGGAATAGGAATCAGTAAGTAATCTTGTATAGAAAGTACAGTAAAACCCCTCATAAGGACAACCCTGAAATTAAGACCACCCAAATAATAAGACTGTTTTTTCATTGTCCCTTTTAATCATTTTGTTCTATGTTCTAACCTGGAATTTAAACCAACCTACTATTAAAACCATTTTTCCATTCCCAGAGCTACGCCCATGATCATAAAACTAAATCTGGAGATCAGTCTCAAATCTCAAGCATCTGATTGGCTGAAATGGCGACCAGTCGCCATTTCAGCCAATCAGATCCTTGAGATTTGAGACTGATCTCAAAACTTAGTTTTATGATCTTGGGCCGTGGTCTTTATAGAGGGTTTTTTCTGTATGTTCTTGTGAAAATAGTCATGATTTTCTGATTGTCAGTTTCTGTGGTATCATTTAATTTCCAGGGGATAAATTTTCACAAAGATGATAATCATTAATTGACACATTTTTATTTTTCTATTTAAACATATTATTATTATTATTTCGCTGGAGTTTAAATTCTTGCAGTTTCCCTAGCTTGAAATACGTGAGATTTAAACCCATGTGAAATATAATGATATTACAGTAATTGCTGTTGACTGACATGATTGTTGAAAGTTATTTTCCATTGTCCTCTGAATTTTGATTACCGGTATGAATTGCTTTAATTAACTGCATAGTGTCTTAATGTTTCTAAACTGACATTGACATATAAATGCTCAATAAAACAGGCCAATGGTTGGACTTATGCAACTGACTCATCAATGTTGTTTGATTTTCAGTTTCTTCATCCGTGAGGTGGATACCATATTCTGTGTAGGGCAGGAGAATCCACTGTATGAGGTCCCAGGTCCCAATTCTAAGAGAGCAAACAACTTTATCAGGGATTTTCTACAGGTATCATCTTGCTGCAACAAAACATTTCAATCTCACTGAGGTCAAATCTAATAAAATGTTAGATTTTTTGACATCCTGCAAACACCATGTATACCAGTAAGCTATAGTGGTTTTCCCTGATAATAATTGTTGTTCTGCCCTTTCGAAGAAAAGGCGATACATAGGGAACACTTTGTCTCTCCGTCCATCTGTCGCTAATACTTAATGTTGGATATAACTTTGCCATTTTTATCCTGGTTATTAGATTGGGGTACGTCAGCAGGCGGGTGGGTGGGCGGACGGGCGTAAACAATTTCTTCTGTGTGAAACTCCTCCTACATTTCTCAAGGGATTTCGACTAAACTTTCACAGAAGTATTGTTATGAAGTGCCCTGGTGCATGTTGTCGGGGTTTTGTGATTTGATTATTTTTGACAGAATTATGGGCCTTTGTTTTTTTCACATAATGTAATATATAGAGAAATACTCGTCAGTTCAAATACAAGGTTCCAAACTGTTCAAGAATTATGGCCATCATCATGTACTTTTGCAATTTTGAAAGTGACAATCTTTCTACTTCCAAAGGTTGTTGATTTAAGCATGTTTTAGTGACTCATTGTCTGATCCTGACGGATTTTCAGGGGATGTTTTTTAATCATATTTAAAACATTTAAAAGAAAGAATGAAACTGGTGTAAAAAAGAGAATAACTGTTTGTTTGAGCAAAATACTGATAAACTGGTATTATTTCAAAAAGAAAAATCAAAACTGTGCTGCTGTTAAGAATGTTAGTTTTCATATTTTCACAATTGTATTAAAATAGATATTTCTCTGAAATAAACATATTTATTTTCATTGCTTTTACAATTTTAACCCCAGAAAAAAATGTTGATGAAGCAAAAACAAAAGACAGATTTTATGATAGAAAACTATTCATAGATATCAAAGAACACTCTTTGCAGTCATTTGTACAATTTAATGTGACTGAGAGTTTAGCATGTCC